>APFE031393369.1:2395-34536 GCA_000404065.3 Pinus taeda | reverse complement strand
GAAGATGATCTACACAATTATGAAGATCACAGAAACCTAAGAAATAAAATTTATAGATTTTATAGTCATATATAAGGAATATCCCCTTATGTTTCTTAATATTAGACAATACAACTAATTTGAAATAGAATCTATGGCTAAATTTAAATAGGAAAGGTTTGAACATGACAAAAACATGCTTCATGACATAAGGGATAAGGGATGTAAACGAAGTATCATTCTTAGAAAAATAAATAGAGACTCTCACTTAACTTGCAAGAATGGTGTGTCTTTTGAGCTTCATAGGGGGGGTATTATGGCGAGTTTTAAAAGTTCTTAGAAAAATCCTTCAAGAAATTCATAAGGGAACTCATATTGTTCATGGAAATATCATGGATTTGATACCCATATAGACTAGTGACTTTCAAGCAAGTAGGAATGTTGATTACAACTAAATCTAACCTAATATATTGAAGAAAAACTAGATATAGTATATAGAATTGAATACAACATATGATGGAGGGAGAAATCATGTAACTCCATTTTAATATCAAGAGAATAGAATTACAACAACCATATTATATATTGAGCCTTGGTTGAAGATCCTCCTTGTTCCTTTCCACTTAGGATGCCTTCCTTAGCTAGTGACTCTATTACAACAAAATTCCACTCTTCAATTTTAGGTCTACCTATCTTCCACTTTGACATCTTGTTGAAGGAATTTACAAGAGATTGGAGATAGGATTGAAGGCATGTGAATTAGGTGGATACTAGTCATGGATAAAATTGATGGCATGTGAACCAAGCAATTACAATTCATATATATGTTCCATGCTCAGTTATCATATTTTGTCTAAGTTGTAATGGATTTTTTTTCCCTATTATGATTTTGCTCATGTTCCACATTCATTCCCAATTTAATACCAATTTTTTTTTCAATTACGATTTTTTCTATTTATGAAAAAAATATTTATTTCATATGTAATTATGACAAAATAATTACTCCCGTCTGAAATAATTATGAGAAATTACTTAATTATCTAATTTTAGCCTCATATATCTACTAAATTCCTTTCAAGGCCTATGGTGGCAAATATAATTATAACAAATGCCCGCTAATATATAAGGTCATAAAAGGAATGGATGGCTAAAATAGATTAACAAATTCATGCTGAGTAGAGTGAAATATGTAAACATCTATTGGATCAAAGACCTAGAAGTACCTAAAACTAATCATCAACCAATTAGACATATAAATCACCCCTGAGGTAGGCATACCCATTCTCAGTAAAAGAGAGAAAAATCCATAACCACTGGCAAAATATTGTAACAGCCCAGGGTTAAAAGTTATGTAATAAATTTAATAAAGGAAACATAAGACCAAGGTCATGGGACACTTATTCCAAGTTGAAGGTTGGGAAAAATATCCTAGTGGGGATCACTTGTTTTGCTTATGGCTAAGGAGAAATTGGCCAAGGCAATGACAAAGGATTTGTAAAGGAAAAAAGGCATTCTTGGCAATTTATTTATGAAAATAAAGGAAATTAGGAGAAAAGGGAGGTGAAAGGTAACATGTTGCATGTGAGGAGGAAATTAAAGGAAAATAGAGGAAAATTTGAGAAATTAGAGGTGCGAATGATAAAAAGGATTCAGAGCATTAGTTTGTAGCCTTTTATTAGTTGAGTTTCAAAACTAGTATTTGAGAGGAAAATAGCACGAAGAGGAGAAGGAAAGAAAGCATGAAAAGGAAGGACAAGTAGAGCAAAGAAAGGATAAGGAAAGGCAAGGAAAGCAAGAATTGAGCAAGGAAAGGTTGGATCAGGCAGCTTCAATGGGAATGCTTGCAGGTAATTGGTTGCATGTGTGATTTCCTTTCTGATTTTTGCATGCATGGTATATGCATGTGTATATTTGGTTTATTTTTTGTTAGTGGCATGGATTTTTTTGGCTTTTGACAATAGTTTCAGCCTTGCCTTTCCATTTCTAGATAGCCATGGTGTGATGTGATGCATTTTTAGTTTGAGCTTTAGATTTATAGAAGGTTCTGGATCCAGGAGAGGTGGTCTTAATAAAATCCCAAGGGTTGTGGGTGGAGATGGTTTTCTATAGGAAGTCCTCAATAGGAGGGTGGAAATAAGGGATGGTGAAGGAAATCTGAGGCATTCTAATTCAGTTTGGTTCTGTGATATCGAGACCCATTTAGGTGAGATCACAATACGGTGAGGGTGGAGGTGGTCTAACCTCTGGATTCCCTTGGTTGTTTATGGATTCTTTTATCCGATGAGATCCCACACTCATGTTTGGAATATGGCATGAGGGTGATTGGATGAAAGAAAGATTTGGTTAAGCTCAATCTATGGTTGGGTGGTACGTGGAAGTCCTGACTTGGTTGGAATTTTCATATGGTTAATAAGAATTAAGTTTCTCTAGACTTTGATGAGTAATTATAATTTTTATTATATGGCTTTAATGGCTATTATATCATTGTTATCTATCTAGTTATATGTTGGTTATAAGCTTCTTTTTATGGCATACTCAAGTTAAGGATCTTATCACATTTTACTTATGAATGTCTAGTTAATAAATCCATGACCTAAATGGTGTCATGATAGCTAATGTGAGGAGGAATTGGTCCTTCTTTTTAAAACTCAGATAATTTTTAGATCTCCATGTTTAAATATGCATTCATGACTTATAGGTTGCATGTTTACCATGTGTTTGAAAAAATGCCAGTCCTGGTTGGGAGAGGTCAGTATATGTTGGTTCAATTTTGGTTTAGAACCTTTGTCTCTATATTATATATCATTTTCATAAGTTTCATAGAGTTCTGGACAGAGGCCCGAACCTTGGCCCTGAAGAAGTGGCTCAAAATTTGGAGTCACTGGCATAGGTCTGATTAGAAAAATCCCCAGTTGTTGGGAAGAAGGCTTGTAGGAGTGACTACAGGGTTCTAGCTACTTGAAGGCCTTGGTAAGGGAGTGATTGAGGCTCTAGGTCATTGAAAAGGAAAGGTGACTCAGGGGCTGGACAATTGGAGGGATTGGGTTTCTCCTCGAGGTCTAGTAGCACTTGAGGGAAGTTAGTAAGGTCTTAATTTATCGACTCCATTTCATTAAGGTCATAAAGGAGGTTGAATGTTATCAAAGTAACCCCTTAGCTCGTGTTTACCATGGGTAATTGGGATAAATGGGTAGATATGAGAGGAGGAGACGTTACAGGGTGTTATCAAAGTGGGTTTCTCTCTCTTTGGGGTAAAGCCTGATGTTTCATGGTTATGGTTGTCATGAAGAGGTCATGGTATACAATTTGTATGGTCATGCATGATTTTTTTATATTGATATGATTATTATTAAGCATGTATAGGCTAATTTGGATTGATTTTGCAGATGAGATAAGCTTCCTATGAACGTCATTGAGGTAAGAATATTATTTTGGTATCTATTTGGTTTATCTGACATAGTACATTTGTAGGAATAAGAGAATCAAAGATGACATCGAAAATGGTAGACTATAACTCCTGTGACTCTCCCTACATATTAGCTGGGAAACAAGGAGGACAATATTCTTCTCATATAGAGGATACATTTAGGAGTTTGAGGGTAGAGATCAGAAGTTGTAAAGCAAACAGTGACATGTTGGTTGAAGCTCAGGAAACACTTGCAAGGGCTTAGGGAAAGCAGGTAGAAGTCAATGCATCAATTCTTCGGAGCTTGTGAGAGTTGTAAGGATAGGGACAGCTGAGGATTAGTCAGAGTTGCAAAGAAAAGGGACAATTGAGGATCAATCAAGATTAGGAGGAGAAAACTAATGGAGCCTATAGTAACAGGTCTCGATCTAGATATAGATTGGATAGAGGGGACACAGTCAGAGGTGGCAGATCACTAGATACACCTAATAGTAAGACTGTTATGTATGGGCATTATTCAAGTTCCTCATCCAAGAGACATTATTATAGTCGTCGTCGTCATCATCCTTATAGGAGGATGTAACAACCCTAGTTAAAAACTCATGTAAAAATATATAAGACCACGGTTGATGGGACATTTATTCCAAGATAAATGGTGGGAAAAGACATCCTATTCGGGTGTCACTTTAGTTTGTTAAGGTTAAGGAAATTGGCAAGGTAATGACAAAAGCTTTGGAAAGGCATGAGGCATTTATTGGCATTTTATTTATTAAAATAATGGAAATTATGAGAAAAGGAAGGTGAAAGGTCACAAGTTGCATGTGAGGAGGAAATTGAAGGAGAATAATGGAAAATAAAGAAAATAGAGGCATTGATAAAAATGCTCTTGAGCCCTGCAACAGCTTGGGTTGAATTATTAGTCCTCGAGCCTTGGTTGGAAAAATGCTTTGGATCCCTTGGTGGGTTGAGTTACGAGTCCTAGAGCCTTGGTTGGAACAAACACTCTAGAACCCTAGAAGGCTTGCATATAGACCAATTTGGCGATGCTTTTTTGATGTCCAGCTGTGAGGTGGAATCACTATTTGATGGGTTGAGGTGGTTGGCCTCTCGAAGCCATGGATGGTTTTGAATTGATGTGTTTTATGAGATCCCACATTCATGTTTGGAATATGACGTGGGGTTGAATGACTAAAAATATGTTTGGCTCAACCATTCTATGGTCAGTTGGAACGTGGAAGTACCATCCCATGTTTGGATTTTTCATGATCATTATGAGGTTATTTCTCCTTGTATTTCTATGAGTATTATACTAGTTTATATGTGGATTATATGGTTGTGATTTCCTTGGTATTTATGTTGCTATTATGATGGTTATGTATATGTTTTATGGCAATAGCTATGTATGCCTCTCATCATATTTTTACTTGTAAATGAATGAACAATGTGTCCATGACCTAATGGATAAAATGGCGGCCAATGTGTTGAGGCATCAAGCTTCTTACCAATTCTTAGATTAGTATGAGACCCCTATGCTTAGATCTATCATTTACACTTGTAGATTACATATTCTTTATATGTTTGCTGAAATGCCTATCATAGCTAGTAGGGGTCTAGTAAAGGTATTATTCAATTAATTTAATTTGTATTGTCATCTTGTGGTTATCTTGTTGTTACAAGAGTTTCATTCAATTTTCGGTAGTGACCTAGGTTCTTAGCTTGAAAAAGTGGCTTAAATCTCAGGGATGCTAGCACATCACTGTGAAATTTAGTCCCTAGAAACTCACTTAAGATAATGGTTCACCCCTTGGAATGGATGGGCGATGTGTTGGTCTTGCTTTCATGTCGGTTGCATATGTGTTACTTATGCTTGTAGTCCATGTTCTTGTTGCATTTTCATAGTATTGATCATTTTTTAGTGATGTTGTCATGTGAAGGTTGATGGTATTATTGTGGGATGTGTCGTCATGACTGTATGGTTGTATATGCATTTATTATGCCTAAAGGTGTCTATATGTAGTTATGCATGCATTTTCATGGTTATGGTTATACATGTATGGTAGGTTAGATATGCATTGTGAGGTCATTGTATGCAATTAGGTCATCATGATCATATTGGTATGTTATGATGTTAATGAGCGGGTTGAGATAAGTTAGGAGATGCAGACCATTAGGGTGAAGTTGCAACATTGAACCTCGAGGAAAGAGTGATATCATCCTATAGGTTGTATGTTGGGCATGTAGGTATGTAGGTTAAGGATTGTTATATGCATTATGGTTATGCGTATGTCTTTCATTCTATTGATGTTATGGTTACATACATGATAGATGCTATTTGATTAGTGTAGTCATATGCACATGTGTCAGATAGTCATGAATGATAATAGCATGTTGTTGTATGCATTTCTATTTTTGTTTTATGTTACATAACTTGATGATTATGTTATATGTTGTTGATGAGTATATTATAGGTTAACTTCTTGTTAGTGTGAAAATTCCTAGAAGTTGTACCAAAAATATTTCACTTAAGTCACTAGGTGACAAATGACCCTAATAAGAAGTTGATGGTTGTTATCATCTTAGGTCTGAAACACAAAGAGAAAACCTGCAGTAAAAGAAGATATAACCCAAAACAGAAAGCAACAATTTAAAGAATCCAGTATAATGACCCAATTGGAAAGACAATTTTAATGAATTAATGTTTTATTGATAACACTTGTCGAAGGATATCTATAGATTGGTTTGTAAGCCCCCCTCCGTAGGATGGGTCCTTTGATATTCTTGACGTTTCAGAAAATTAATCCTCTCTCTCAACGTGAAAAACCCAAACAAAAGTGAAGAGCTCAAAATGGGAGCTCAAGAAAAATGATGATAATGTTGACACTGATAATGATCATGGTGAAGAATGAATGAAAACCCTCCCTTCTATAGAAAAGTATGGAGTTAATCTTGAAAATGGAGAATAATAAAATATTATTGACCAAATTCTGAATTAACTACTTGGAATAATTTATTATATTTATTAAAGAAGGAAAAAGTATTTAAAATGCTTAAATACCTTTATTTAAAAATAATTAACAAATAAAATGATTTATTAATTATTTTGCGAGAAACAAGAAAGGTGTGAAGCCAAATAATTATTAAATAGTGATTTAATAATTATTCCAATAACATAAATAAGGAAATTCAAATAAATAATGATTTATTTAAATATTCCTAGGGGATTTAGTCAAATGTGACAAGGAATAGTTATTAAATAATGGTTTAATAATTATTCCTAGAGAAAATTAGTTAAATAATGATTTATCTAATTATTCTCATGTGGTTTTTTTATTTAAATTAGAAATTAATTTAATAAAAGTGGTTTACTAAATTACTTTTCGCACTGAAAGTGATTTTACTATGGTAAAATTAAATCTACATGGTGTATTTCGATCCACCTAGTTATAAATGGATAGGTGATCATTTTTTGGTGATAACACTTGTTGTTGTTATATCATAGTTAGCTTGATGTTTAGGTTATATGTTGTTGATGAGTATGATATATAATTTGTTGTTGGTATATGCTAGTAACTTAATGATTAGGGTTATTACACTAGGATCTTGATGTTATATGTATCATACTATGTTGGATTGGTCTATGCAAATTGTTAAAGTTATGACATTCAAGTATGAGTCGACTTATTTGTGATAGTGTCATATGTGATTGTTATGCATGAATGACAATTTTTATGAGCTTATGAGGTGAACACGTTAGTTAGTTATTGTTATCAATATCATTATCTTATTTGTGTTTGATTTGATGTGTTGTGAAGTTATATTATGCTAATGAGATTGATTGTGCAGACAAGATAGCCTCCCCTAAGATAAATTAAGGCATAAGTTTTCTTATGTCATCTATTCGATGCTTGAATGTTTGATTATGCCATTTATTTGGTGTTTGACTATTGGTGTCTATTATGTCATCTATATGTTGTTTGAATGTTTGACTAATTACATTATATGAGTATAAGTCTATAAGATTGCATGAAGGAATGATCTTGCTTTAAGATGATTGTTCTAACACATATGTGTTGAGATAGCTGATATGTACCTGAGTATATGTTGACGGTGCTAGACCCGCCAGTATGTCAAGGGTATCTCCCTAGTAATAGGTCCCAATTAGACCTCAAATCGTTTGGTGTAGGAGTCTCAGAAGTGGGTCGTAAGGTAATGCCTTGACTATGATGTTGCACAGATGTAAGTAAGATAACTTTGTCAGTAGCAAGGGTGTGACTGATGCAGACGTCAAGGAATGTGTTGAGAGGTTCCAAAACTTTGAAGACAGAGGAAGGTGAAGGTGAGTTCTAGGTTGAAAGGGATCAATCCCAACTCGGCTAGGAACACACCACACAAAGGACATGCACAGCTTCCAGTGGAGCAATCCACTCGGATGCGGCAGTCACAACATACAAGGTAAGATAACACAAACATCACTCATGGATCATTCTGAGATGAGTGTGACAGTTGATATAGAAAGATTCATGAGAAAGGTTTGTTTAATGTCTGACAGAGAAGTCAACACGGATGGTGACAACATTAATAACATATGCAACACATTAACAACAAGATTCATATAATTGCATGTGAATCAGTTCATACACAAGTATGTAAGTTCAACAACACATATCATTAAAGAAATAAGAGCAGTACAACTACAATGACAACATATACATGAAAATGTGTTGGTTCTTATTATATAAAGAAGTGTATGTCACAATCATGCAATACATCCATGTAAACTTGCTAGCCCCAACAGTGGAATGTTATAGCCACATCCTCCTGCTCCTCCAAATAGATGTACTAACTTCGTGTAGTGGAGAAGCCAAGGCGTGTTACAATACCATCCAAGCCTTCTTCAAAATAGTCTTAGTAGAAGCTTGGTTGACCAAAATCCTATACAATGAGTTATGTGGGACTCTTTATGGCAAACAGTGGGGTGACCCTTGGCATTCCCCTTTGTGACAGTTCAACTACCCTCATGACTCTTCACCTACTCTATGACTGTTACATCCAACTATTGGCACTTAACTTACACTTGACATGACTCAACATTACAATGCACATGTACTCATGTGAGACAACATGGCTTGAGCAAGCCTTGCAAGACATCACTGACACTCAGTCCACTGTGGTCAGACCACTTATTTAACATTCTTGTGATGGTGAAGTTAGTGAGCTGATGCTAAGATTGGTAATCTGTGATGGTGTGCATGCACCTCATGGTGACATCTTGTTGAAGAAAACTCTTGCTTCTGTTGCAACCCGTGCATTGGTTTGGCCCATTCATCCAACTCGTCTTCTAACATCTGCATGGTATTCTTGGGTGTGAATGAACTAGCAACACACTGATGCATTGTGTCCATGCTGATCTTCAATTAAGTGCTGGTGGTCATGCACATCAACTTGATGAAGTACCCGTTCAGCTCCAGTTGGACTTTCTTCTTGTCTTCGCCTTGGTGAGTGTGTTGAATGGGTTGGATTTCATGCGTGCACACAATGACATGCATGTTGCTAAATCCCTTGCATGCAGTTAATCACACTGCTCACCATGTCTGCTCCATGTTAGCTGCTGGGATGGATCTTTAACTTGTGCGGGCACAGTTTCATTCGTGAGTGCGCGTTGTGCCCACTGCTGTTCCTAATCTTGCTACAACTCATTCGTCTACCTGTGTAGCTTCATGTTCCTCCTTAGTTACTGCTTCAACACATGCAACTCCTTCTTTGTTACATCTTCTGCCTTCGCGATATCTTCATGTCACGTCGTCACTCCATAACCGTAGTCTCCAAAGTTGCTTTTATCATCAATGGACTTGCTTGAGCTGCAACCTTGTTCCACCTTTGTGTTGTAAAAAACCCTCCTTTTGCATTCATTGAATTTGGTATGCTATCTTTAGCTATTGTTCATGATGCTACTCACTGTGATGCTACCACTTGATGTCCTTGTCTACGAACAACTTGATGTCTTTGTGAGTATGGAAGCTCATTGACACTTGATCTACTGCATCCCCAAGCGTGCTTTGAACGGTGTCCTTGTCTCTGCTCTCTTAGAAACCATTGTACCTTCACTGCTAAGAGGCAAATGAATGCTTGTGATACTTGGAGACATGTAAACACACATAGTAAGCAATTCGTCAGTCGAAAACCAAAATGAACATGAGAATTAACTTGCAACATACTTGGGTGAATGATCATGAAGGTTGCGCAATTTCGGCCGGGAGGTCGGGAGACTGACTTCCAGGACTGCTCAAGGCACAGTCTGGGTTGCTGGGAGACTGGCTAACTGCAAGAATTACGTAATGCACAGTCCTGTCTCACTGTTGACTACTGGGATTACGAAATGCGCAATACTAGCTAGGAAGGACTGCTAGCCTAGGGACAAATCTGTGCAATTTCTTGGGGCAAGGAGCCACTGTCCTCTAGAAATGCGCAAAATAGTCCCGGAGGCTAGTGCTGGGTAGGAATGCACAAATCTAGAGAGGAAGGTGAGCCTTCCTTTCCTAGATTGCACAATGCAGCCTTAGTGAAGGCAGAGCCCGGGTCATGGTTGGCCCAACTTGCTGACGGGCAACTAAAAGCAAGAAAGTCATTAAATGCATGGTGACACTAAGTGATAGTAGAAGTGATTGAAATTGCATGTGAAACATGAACGAAATATTCATCAAACAGATCAACATGCATGTGGGTGAGGTAGTTTGTCGGTTGGGCAATCAACCATGCAAAACAGTTTCATGCATGTGACAGCAGTGAGATAGCAACAAAAACTGAAACAGAGCGAGGACAAGCTAGTATATATGTAAACGATAGCAAGTGTTCAAAGAAATTAAGAAAACAATACTCCTACAAGTGAAAACACAAAAAGCGACAAAAATATAGCATAAGGCATGGGAAGCGGGATTACCCCAAAACAGCTGAGATGAATGTGCTGACTACTCCTAGATGTCATGTGGGATGTCATAGATGCAAGGTTGATGTGGGGAATGAGCTTTGTAGCATTTGGTTGATGAGTTTTGATAACATCTAGGTTGAGACGTGCATGCCATGAATCTAGGGGAAGCGACACTTGGTGGGAGGTTTCGTAATTTTTTCTTGCATGTAACCTCCAACTGCTAAACATAGATCCCTGAATCAAGGGATGCCTTTGCATGCTACCTTGGGAGAACCAACCCATGCATGCAAGTCTATTTTTATTAGTCCTGGAGGGAATCGGTCAACTCAGTGACACATGCAAGAGACTGCTCAACTACTGGAGAAAAATATGCATTTCTGGCTGGGAGCTGGACTGGTTGCCCAGGAGATTTGTGCAATTTCTGGGTAGACCAATTGACTGCTACCCCGATTTACACAAATCCTGGGTTGAAGAGCCTGCTGTTGGGAAAATTTGTGCAAATCCTGCTGGGAGGGTTGGCTGACAAGATTGTGCAATCCTAGAGCCCAACAGGTTGTCAGAGAGGATTGTGTAATTCCTAGAGGGAAGGCTGGTTGCCCTCTAGAAATGCGCAATTTTCAAGGGGAATTTTGTCATCCTACAGTTGGACCAAGTCCAGGTGAGCAGTCTATGAGGGGAATGGATCAACTATGATCGACAAGCTACCTTTGTGTGAGGAAAACACTTGAAGCTTGAGTACTTGACGAAGAAAGACAAAGTTATGTGTAAGGTTGGTAGGGAGGCTCCAAAACAGGCTAAGGAAAAATTTTGGAGGGAGGTTGTAGCCGCTACAACACTTGGCTACACACTGGTAGAACTCCAGCTCTCTGAATGGACCTTGTTCATGAGAATAATTTCTAACACCTCCATAAGTATTGTTTAGCTCTTAGCTCATCTTGGCTTCACACTAGTTTGATCGTAAGATGTAGCATCTTCTAGACTCTTGGTCGATTGACACCATTCCAAGCCAAGGCAACACAATTTTTTCGATTGGGGTTGATGGGTATATAGGTGCACAAGCACTATAGTCATCACAGTCATAGTTTCATCTTTGGTGTTGCTCCACTGCTAGCAGGCCTGGGTAGTACCCTGGTGGAGTCCATAGGAACACAAGCATGGCTCCGCTACCAGCTAGCCTAGTCAGTACCCCTTTGGAGTTACTTTCATCACCTCCCTGCACAGGAAGCCTTTCTCTTCTTTCGCTTTATTCATTTTTCATTTTGATTTTCTTTTTTACTTTTAATTTTTTTTCATTTTCACTGTGCATACAACTTATTCATTTCAGAGGTGGGAGATGGATCCCAACTTATTGAGAGTAGAAGAGGTTGTTCCAGAAGAGAATTACTTTATTATATCTTTGACGTGCATGTTAAGGTTTTCCCCCTCACCTTACTCTACTTGACTGAGTTGACAAGGGTTAACCCAAAACAATCGACTAGAGAAGGTGACACTAGTTAGCACGCAAGCGTTGTGTTTACACCAAGGTTCACTTAGAACAATACATAATTTCCTTCGACCTGTCATGGACTAAAAGTAACGAGCTCATTATATAGAGGTAAGATGATAGAAAACCAAGTAGTGATAGATGTAAAATCCCTCTTGTACTTTACCCATCTTGCTTCAAGAGTCATACATGGTTTCATGCAAAACTATCCTATGAATGAAACAAGTGAATGAACTAACAATCAACAAAGTAAAGCAAGCGTAGAAGCAAAAATGAAAGTGAAGCAAGTAAACAAACAAACAAGCAAACAAAGCACGCAAGCAAACAAGCATGCAAGTAAACAACTGAAAGAAAATAGTACTTCTACTCTTACAATAATGGTACATGGGCCTGATCACATGAAGTGATACTTCCAATGTAGCAACCGATGCATTGGTAGACCCATGTTGGTGAAGGATTGGTTTGTGAGCAACCTAGTTGTGAGAACTAGCAAGCAAGAAAGATATAACAATGAAGACAACCACACTTCATGATTAAAAGTGCCCATGGGACATAAGTGAGTGTATGTGCATGACGGGTAGTCCATGGACTTATCATGGTGATGTGTGACACTACGTGCAACTTTGAATCATAAGCATGCTCTTGAATGTGACATGCAAGCAAACGAAAGAAACAAAGATAACTTGTGTTGCACACGAGTGCTTGCAATGTAAGACTCCTCCAATGCATGAGCAATGGGATTGTGTATTTTGAGTGGAGAAAGTAAAATTTGAGTGTTGGATTGATCTTGAGTGCATACAGATGAGTGATGAGGAGCCTTGAGTGTCTGAAAAGTTTCTTGATCAGAAGTGAAACCAACCTCAAGATAGCGAGGACCTGACATAACCATTATCTTGGGTTGAAGTGCCTCGACAGTCTGTGGGGTTTCAACTTCGTCTATAGATGGATCTTTGTAGACTAGTGGCTTAGACAGATTAACAATGAATGAATAAATATCATGATTAGATGATGTGGTGAAGAGATCACGACAACCAAGACTAGAAAATTCAGGATTTTGGTCGGCATCCTCATGGTTGGATGACTCACATAGAGGGGTAGATGAAAAGCGAGAAAACTCATCCTCTGTGTTTCCTGAAAACACAGATGAAGGATCAAGTGGATTTTCAACGAGTAACTTATCCTCTCCATTATTGAATTATGGACTAACGTCTGGTGAGTCTTATGAGTGATCAACAATGGGTGCATCCGTGGATGAAGATACACATGAAAAATCATGGATGGCAGGTTCACCAAAGAGGTTAGGAAAGAACGGAGGGGACTTGGACAGAAAGGAGTCATCCCTCGCCGAGTGTTGATGTTCAAGATCCCACTCATACTCTTCATGAATGACAGTGCATGTTGGTTGTGCAGCACTGACTCCATCAGTGGGTTATTCTTCATTCACAACAAGTGTAGAGTCCGGAATGGATGAACACAAGACAACGTCATCCGGAGGAACCCTTGAGTGCGAAGACAGAGGTCGAAGAAAAGAATCCATATGAGAACTTGGAGGACTCACAACCAAATCTACGCAAAAATTGAGTGGAGTGATGTTGGGAGAGTGTGAAGGATGAACAGGTGTGTGAGCATGATCCTCAACATCACTAGGTAGTGGTGGAGCTACTGAATGAGAGGGAGGTGGATAGTTAGATGAGACAGTGCCCGGTCCTAGATGAGATTGCACAATTCCATCAATGAAGAATGTTGAGCGAGGCTTGATATCAAGCTTCCTCTTGGGACAGGAAGATTTCTTAAGGAAATACTCGAACTGGTCCCAAAGCTAAGTGAACTTCATCTGGATCCTCGGAGCTTGAAACTACAAGTCATGGAAGCACTGCCAAAAATCAATAACGGATTCATGTGGAGCCTTCCATTGTTGTAATAGTTTTTGGTCAAGATTGTCTGGATCAAAATGACAGAATGTGTCATCGATAAGATCACAAAAGTTCTCAAATGAGTGCATGGTGTCAGCCGGTAGGCTGAGCACCCAACAAAGTGGAGATTCATGAAGTGTGTATGCAAGCAACAAACTAGCCTGTTCATCAGAAATCCCATCTTCCTCATAAATCATGAAAATAAAGTTATATAAGTCCTCAGGCCAGGCCACTTCGCCTTCACCATCATACATGTGAGTGGACAAGAGATCAAAAATCTTCCCTGAGATGGAGACATCTTCACGATTCGAAAAACACCTCGAGGGAAGAAGAGTGCAAGACTCCATGAAGATATGCAAAGGTTCAAAACTGGATGAGAGGACATAGCTTGTCATCAGGCCCTCCTTCTAGTGCCAGAAATGTTGACAATGTTGGACCTGCCAACATGTCAAAGGGATCTCCTCGATAAGAGGTCCCAACTAGACCTCAAACCATTTGGTGTAGGAGTCCCAGTAGTGGGTCATAAGGTAATGCCTTGACCGTGATGTCACATAGAGGCAAGTAAGATAACTCTATCAGTAGCAAGGGTGTGACTGATGCAGAGAGTCAAGGAATGTGTACGAGAGATTCCAACACTTCGAATGGAGAGGAAGGTGAAGGTGAGTTCCAGGTTGAAAGGGATCAGTCCCAACTCAGCTAGGAACACACCACACAAAGGACATGCACAACTTCCGGCGGAGCAGTCCACTCGGATGTAGAAGTCACAACATACAAGGTAAGATAACATGAACAACACTCATGGATCATTCCGAGATGAGTGTGATGGTTGATATAGGAAGGTTCATGAGAAAGGTTTGTCTGATGTTTGGCAGAGCAGTCGACACGGACGGTGACAACATTAATAACATATGAAACACATTAACAACAAGATTCATATAATTGCATGTGAATCAATTCATACACAAGTATGTAAGTTAAACAACACATATCATTAAAGCAACCAGAGCAGTCCAAATACAATAACGACATATGCATGAAAATGTGTTGGCTCTTATTATATAAAGATGTGTAATTCACAATCATGAAAGACGTCCATGTAAACCTGCTAGCTCCAATAGTGGAACTGTAATATTCCTAATTAGCTATGGCTAATTGGAATATTTGGTTTTGTTCGATTTTTGCCTTCTATAGTTATTTGTAAATAAAAAGTGAGGAAGGGGGAACATAACTCACTTTAGAATAAAAAGTCACTTCCTAGGTAGCACAACGTTGTGACTTAAAGGGGAGCCAAGGGGGCCAAAGGGGGATGCAGAAATGGAGCCCACACAGACACATGGGGGAACTGCACAGGAGGAAAAGAACACATGGCAAGAGGGGAATCACGCAGGAGGAGGTGAGCCTAGGGATTGTGAGAGGCAGAGGCTATAAAATAGATATGAGCCCCCTCATTTTGGTCATTCAGTTATGTGCATTTGGAGTTAGTCGTCGACTTTTGAGTAGGCTGGTTGTTTAGCTAGTCTGCAACATTGTTTAGTGCATCGAGTGTCTCCATTCGAAGATCTCACCCTTAGACCTAGGGGAATTCGAGTGCCTGCTCGGGCAAGGTATTTCCTTTGGTGTTTCAGCAGTAGTTTCATTAGCATTCTAGTAGCAATTTTAACCGCGTTTTGGAGGACTGCGCAACACTAGGAGAGGGACGCAGTTCTTTCTGGCAACTGTTGGAGATTGGGGTTTCCAGGAGGATTTATACTGTGTGAGTGATCAGGGGACTAGCCCTTGCCTATTGGAGGATTTTTGCAGAGCTTTTAGGTGGAGTTTTAGGTATAATTTAGAGGGGTTTTTAGAGGTAGCGCAGAGCCTTGGAGGAACTGTGCAGATTCCCAGGAGGGTTATTTTCGGGGGTCGACCATTCCAGGAAAGCTTTCTGGGTTTATCTAGATTTCTTGAGTAGAGCATGAATCCAAAGTTTTAGCTTTTTCCAAGGAGGGGAGCAGCCCCAAATCATCATTTGTTTCCTAGCAACAGCAGCAGCACAACAACAACATCCACGCAGAGAGGCCATTCTTGTTATTCTGAGAATATTTCTTCACTTGCCTTGTACAAGTCAAGGTGCCATCTGTCTGATCACCTCTTGTACTCATTTTATTGCTTAGTATAATAAAATGGCTTAGCATTTTTCTCGCTGCATTTCTTGTATCTGCTTATATTTCCGGTTTACATTATTATATGTTGTTCCACTATTATTTTATCACTTTTGGGTTATTATATCATTTGCATATATTTGGTTGGATTTTTTGCTGGGGTTTGAGGAATATTCTGGGATGGGGATATTATAGTGGTATCAGAGCATAGATTCAGCTCAGCCTATGGAGCTAGCAATCTATGACACCAGGGGAAAAAGCCTACATTTGTTACAGAGGTAGGAGGTACAGAGACACGAGACGTAGGTTGGAGAATACCTACGGGGAGGGAGACTGTGTTCCTGTGGTGGACGCAGAACAAAGAGAGCCAGTAGTGGATGCAAAACAGATGGCTGACGAGGACGGGAAGAGATTTGAGGATATGCTCCTTAAATCATTGTAGGATCTGTCGAGGCAGATTGAGGGATTAGGTGCATCCCATCACTTGCCATAGCAGTGTGATACTGCACAACAAGTGGCCTCACATGCCCCTACATGCCCACTTTCTTAGGAGCAGACACTGGGGCCGTAGCCCAGTAGGAGGCAGAGCCCAGATGTATGGGTGATTGTTTTGTAGAGTACCAGGCCTATTGGCAGGAGTTCAGGGAAGCCCTCTCATTCAGAGGTTTTGTTTAGCTCTGGCGGGATAGCAAACCCTATGACCATCACAGAGGGAACTGGCATTACCATGATGGTGATACCCACCGTGTAGCGAGTAGATTCCACTTGCCTACGTTTGATGGCTCATCAAACAGTTAGGCAAAGTCTTGGGTGGAGAAGTTGGACATTTATTTCCAGCTTAACCAGATGTCGAAGGCAAAGGCCATCAAGGTGGCAACATTGTATTTGGATGGCGAGGCTCAGGATTGGTGGTTTCATGGGATGTTTACATTGGGGCACTCCATAGTGATGACCTATTTCGCGTTTACTAGGAGGCTGATGGAGCGATTTGATCGGAGGGATCCAGAGCAACCTTTTGTTGAGTAGACGAGGCTCAAGCAGACAGGGAGCCCAGAGACCTACACTGCAGATTTCTTGAGGGTCTCCGTGATGGTGCCAGACCTATCCATGGCATGGAGGGTCTATATGTATGTTGAGGGGTTAGTAGAGCCACTTTGGGGTTTAGTCCGATCCACTAGACCAACCACACTCCAGGACGCTATCAGCAGGACCCGAGACTTAAAGGATGTCTTACCCAGGACTCAGACACCTTACCCCCAGAGACAGACTTTTCAATCTAAAGGGAAGGATGTGAGGATTCCTCCTCCAAAGGGGAATCCTGGATGAGTACAGCTTGATGATGGTGCCAGGCGGGAGCTGAAGAAGAAGCGGTTGTGCTTCACCTATCAGGAGCCATGGGCACCGGGACATAGATGTGATGTTGGCAAAGCACATATTATTGAGGTCTTCTCCGAGAGTAGTGGAGAAGAGGATGACGAGGAGGATGTGGAGACAAGAGATAGCCATGCCATACAGGGAATTTTTCTACCTCCACCACCAGCAATAGGTGGTGCATCTTTTACACCCACTAGAGGGGCCCTTGTAGCGTTGCGGGAAGTTCCGAAGTATCTGACACTAAGGATATGAGGGACTGTATGTGGCCAGCGCGTATTAGTTTTGGTTGACAGTGGGGCAAACCACAACTTCATCGATGTACAGATGGTTGAGCGGAGAGGTATTCAGATAGAGAGCTTCGATGGGTTTTCAGTATTGGTCCTAGGAGATTAGACCATGACGTGTGCTCATTATGTTCTGGAGCTTTCAGTGACGATGGGCACCTACACATTGACTGAACACTTTTTCATGGTTGATATTTCGGACACCAACATGATACTGGGTGTCCAGTGGCTTATTACTCTCGGGAAGGTCACAATGGATTGGAAGACCCTAGAGATGGAGTGGGATGATGAGAAGACTGGGAGGCATGAGAAGATACGGGGACAACACACATATCTGCCTCAGACTATGTCGGCTCATCAGATGGAGGCAGTCTTCCGGAAGGGAGACATAGAGTGGGCAGTGGAGTTGCATGCATTAGATGCAGGGACTGCAGGGTAGACGATACATCCAGAGACAGTCTATCCTTGATTGGTATGCCATAGTGTTTAGAGAGATTCGACCAGGACAGCCACCGGATCGGGGGTTTGAGCACACTATCGAGCTTGAGCAGAGCATCGAGGTAGTGATCACCACCCCCTATAGGCACTCCAAGGCCTATTGTTGGCCGGATAAATCGTTCTTGCGGACAAGACCGATCTCCCTAGTATCGAATGATATCTAGCAACAAAGAGCACAAGCAAATCTACTTTTCTCTAAACATGTTCCAATTCTAGAATTGAGGCTTCTGTGATCAATCATAGTTATATAAGAAGGATTTCAGCGTAAATCATATCAAGAAAAACCTTTGTCGACGCGTTTCAAACCAACTAGTGTGGTTCATCGTCAGGACAAGTTGAAGAGACAGATCAAGTCTAGCATGTTAAATAGTCTGAGCAGAGACTCCAACAGCTAAAAAGTACTAACGGTTATTTCGCGACCCAAGGAACCAGTCAAATTTCCATTTATTAATTTAATATTATTATTATTCTTACTATTATTATTATTCCTCATATTTATTATTTTATTTATGGAATAAAGTTGAATTAGGTAAAAAGTGAAATACAATAAGGGTTAGTTATCTATTTATTTATTTAAATTATCAATTAATTATATATAAATATATAAATAACTCACTAATATTCTTAATACTTATTATTTTATGGACTAATTTAAAACTTAATATAACTTAATGTTTAGTTACTAAAGGTAATTCAATAATTTAAATTTATTAATAAATTTATAGAAAAATATATATAATTATTTTAATAATCATATAAAAATGAATACCATACTTTTTTAAAGTTAGTTTAAAAAGTTCCCTCATTTGTTTACCAAATTATTTATTTATTAAAATATCCAACTATATATATATATATATTTAAATCTATATATATTATATATACTATATATATATATATATTATATATAATAAATATTGTTAGGTTTGTTAAATAAATCAATAAAACAATTCCAATGGTAGTTTTATGAAGGTGTAAATTATATATTAAAAATAAAATAAAATAAATAAATAATAATATTGGTAAGTTACTTTATTTAAAAATAATTCATTTATCTAAATTATTAATTAATTATAAAAAATAATTTAATAATAACATTAGGTTGTTAAAAACGCTAGGATTAATAAAAAGATATATAAATAAATAACATACTCTTTAAGGTTAGTTCAAACATTTTTAATTTATTTGTTTACTAAATAATATTATATATATATATATATATATAATATATATATATATATATATATAAATATAATATATATATATACTATATATATATATATATATATTATATAATTAAAGTAATATTATTAAGTTGATAGTAAAAAATATATAAGTAAACCAATTATAATGGTAGGATTAAGAAGAGAGCTTACCAATTATTATGTTTCAATTCATAAATGAATACTAAGAGGTGTATCAGACCCTACCTCGGTCCAATACTTGTTTGTGGCAGTTTTATTCCAACAGCTTCAAGTAGTTCCCTTTTAATAACCTACATACACAAACAAATACACATCAAAGCATACCTACATATAATAAAACATGTTCATTATGAAGATCAAGGAACTCATAAAATAAACCATTAGAGACAATTCATTGAGAAAAACAAACTTGATTGTATTAACTTTATGAATAAAAGAACCTTACAACCTTTGCCTTGATGTTGCACAAGTTCTTTCCAAGGTCCAGCAGGAGTCTCCTCTACTTTGACAATCCTCACTCACTTCCCAAATGACATGAAAGGTATGTGATCTCTCCTCTCACAAGCTCAAAAAGGAAGTCTAGTTTTCAGCAGCATTTACCCTCAAGAATCTTCAGCTTTCAACCTCTCCTACAACCAGCCCAATGCATGAATTTATAGTGCAAATGGAGGAAGTTTCTGGTCCACCATTGAAGGGACAAGTTCCTCCTTCAATGGGATAAGCACCTCATATCATGGAGTTAGCTCCCTTAGTTATGGAATGGATGAACCAAGGTGGAGTGGACTTGCCAGTGCAATATTCCTTCTAGAAGTGTCTAGAAGTGACCCAAGATGAGTTTTTAAGAATGAACTCATGCCTTTTTAACTTTTATAGGAGTTCGTGCCCATTACTCAATAGACAGAGTGGTCAGGTTTGCAGTAACATGACCATTGGGTGTGGCACCGCAGGTAATGCTAGGAGAAAGTGTGAAACCAGGATTTGAGATATTTTTAAGGTCTTTCTCCCATTTTCAAGGCTTGACATAAAGAGCTGAGGCTTAAGACTTGCAAATGAGGTATGTATGAGTGTTGATGGATTCACACAAATTTTAGAACGTCATGGTGACAATTTTTTGTGTAATAGATTGCCCCCTAAAGTGTGAAGTCTGTAGTAGATGAGGATGGTTTCTTGATCATCTAAGAAGAGTGAAGGAATTTATCATTTCAAGGATCTTCCTGTGGATACCTCGGTCGGAACCTGTAAAAACATTCAACACAAAATATATATATGTGAAAATATCATCACTGAGGTAGGCATTCCCATGCTCAGATCAAAACTGACTAAGAACTATCTAAAACTGCTCTGATACAGGAATGATTTTGTATTACATCACAAGTAGGAACATATGGACACAGTAGGGTGCAACCATCTGTTTATGATAGTCACTATATAAAGAACAAAATTCCTCACAACCTGGATGGTGAAACGAGAATCCAGGGTCTTCATTCTATTCCCGAACAAATACAATTCTATCCATGTGATGAATGTGTCGAAGTCGAACATGGTAGAACCACTTGATACCAGCAATGATGTAAATTGTTAACAAAGTGTGAGAGAACCACCATAAGTAATGGCCCTCAAAGTACTCAGTACAATCCATGAAATGTGAATGAATGAGTCGATGTCGAACACGTCACAAAATCCTTTTATCGAAGGTCAATGATGCAACCTTTCGTCAAAGGTGAGAAACCTGCCATTAAGGCATGCATATTCCAAGGTACTGATGATTTCTAGATCATCTTTCTAGATGATGAGTTGGAGTCGATAGAAAGCAATCCGTCATAGGCAAGCCCATAACACGAAATCATAGCTCAAGTCTGAAGAAATATATTTGGCAAGAACTAACTCAGGGAGGGTCAATGATGGATGAAAAATATTTTGCAGGTGAATGGTTTATTTGTACAGACCTCTTGAACACATAACGACACTGCAGATGGCTTGGTGACAGTTGACCCAAAGTTAATACTCAGAAACCGACTGAAGACTTTCAATGTGGCTTGATTAACTGTTAGGTAAAGGATTTCCCAACCCAGGTGAATAAAAGTGTCGTGTTCAAGAGTGATGGAAAGTTTTTCAAACACAAAGTATGACAAATAGGTTCATTTTTCTCTCTTTTCCCCCACCATTTATGGCAAGTACCTCTTTATTTTTGACAAGCTTGAGGAGGATAACATTTTCTTGGTTATAAGCTCATCCTTCAGATGAGTCCATCTTAGTTTAGATTCGAACCCTAAGAAGGAGTGGTCCGTTATTGTTTGTAATTGAATAGGTCCTTTACTGTGAAATTTTAACGAGTCCAGTATATGAGAAACTCAGCGTTTTTCAATTTTAAGGAGTCAGAAGAAAAACTTAAGAAAACTCCATGGTTGTCCATTTTCGTAAATTTGTGTCTCTCAAGCCCGAAAAAGTATAAAATAATACTTGAGAGAACTGCTTGATCATTACGATCAAGGAGTACTTTTCATAATTAGTTCCTTCAATCTGAAAAAGTAAAAAAGCGATCGAAAACACGTCATTTTATTACCAATATCGAACTTGAAACAACAAAACTCCGGCAATCTTTTCATGTTTATACGGTCGGAAAAGAGCTGTAAAAGGACTGTCTTTTTAATTCTTTTTAACGAGTTTAAAAAGAAAAACTCGGCAATATTTTCATATTTTACGAGTCAGAAAAGAGCTTAAAGAGGACTCCTATGTGTTTTTTGTTGAAAATGACCAATTTCACCTGAATACCCAATATTCTGCACAAAAACTGCAAACATTACTCATATCTGTTTAAAAATAATAAAAATGCACAAAAAATGACCTTTTCAATGTAAAAAATAAATAAATTTAATTTATTTATTCGAAAAATCTTATAAAAAGGGCGTCTACAAGTTCATTTTTACCGTTTTCCTTTGGAGTAAAAAGTAAGAGCTTTTGGTAGAAAACTTTTTGTGGAGATTGCGAAAAATCCGACTGTTGGAATTGAAAACCGTCTTCTCCAGGTAATCCACATTGTCCCTGACTTGCATTTCGTCTGTTTGAAATTTTGTTTTAGGGTTTAGAAATCGATTTTTAGAGGAGAATTAGGGAAAAAAATCACCCGCGGTAGTTGCGTAGGGGCGCCATGTGGCCCCTGCGCACCCCGATTTTTTTGTGCACATAGAAAAGTCGGGGTGCCACACATAGCCTTAAGGTGAAGTGTGCACCTACACACTGTTTCTAAAGGGATGGGTGTGAACCTTGTGGAATGTGGATTTTGAACCCTAGTTTCTCCATTTTTGCCCCATAGAGTTTTGAAATGAAAGTTCTAATCCACCTATTTTGCAATGTAGGTACACAAGATGCTTGTTTGGTGGGAAAGAGAGCACGAGGACGTGGATCAAGCTGCATTACTCCATCCGCCTTCATTACAGGCATTGAGAGCATGCGGGCTATTCAAATTTTGGACCATACCTGGCATGAGGGCATAGGTAGAATTTATACAATGGTTGGTGAACAGGTGGAGCATACAGGACCAGTGCTTCATTATTGGTAGCAACCGGCTCGAAATCGAGCCGGATGACATATACTTTTTGACTGGCTTGCCCAAGAGAGGCGAGCAATTATCTCTGTTCAGATCTAGGCCAGGTGGCCAATCTGTTGCCAGTCTCCGACTAAAGTTCTGTAATGGCCAGACTCCGAACAAACGGATAGATGTTAAAACCATCTCCCGTCCTGAACAACAACTCAAGCATGCCATCTGCCATGTCAACTTCAAGAGAAATAGTGAAAGAAGTTTTCATGTTGCAAGGGATTTGTTATATAAAAAAATTGCTACAAGAGAGATATTATATAAAATATATGTTGCAGGGGTGTTGGACAATGATTAATTAATTGCTACAAGGTACAGAGAAACACAAAAGAGTTGCAAAGGGTTTTTCATATGGGTCATCAGAGCTACACAATGATAGAATTATCCAAGGAATGAAAGTCTTTAGTCATTAGATTGATTGTATCACCAACTCTTTATTTTTTTCATAATCATTTCTCTCTCTAGAACCATAAACAATTATCATTTTTCATAAAGCTCTAGTGGTTAGTTCAATGAGTTATGGGTAAAAATTTAGAGGGTACTCAACTGGTGCGATGTTGTATTGGCCAATGTGAAGGGCCAATTGACTAGGGCGAAGAATGGGCAGTTAAAGAACTTTGGATATGGTTATTTAGTTGCCACCTTTTCCCTAGAGAGGGTACCGATGTTGGTTCCACAACAACTCACTGTTGAGGCTGGACTTCCCCGAGATCCTCGGGTTATGCGATGGGTTGCAGTCATGGCCTGCCATGCTAAGGAGGGTACCGAGGTTGTTCGATTTACACCAAAGTATTTCCATTGGTTAGAGAACCAACTCTTTATTATTCAGGATTTTCCATACGCTGGGATGGATTATCGTGGTGATCCCGACATGGCTCTTCCACCAAGAGAGAAATGGGATGATAGAGGTAAAATTGTTTTCAACATTTTAATTATATATGTATTTTTGTTTTTAAAATCGTCCCAAAACTAATAGTAAAAAGTTTTAAATGTAGATGTGGGTCCACGGCGACCAGCCGCTCTCCAGCCCTATGATCGAAGACAACCAGCTCTCGCAGCACCGGCCCCACAGGACCAATCAACAGAGACCTTGGCCGAGTTGGAGAGCCATCTAGAGCGCTTGACCGCTGATATTCTGGAGACCAATATAGATGACATTCCTATTTGGCTTCAACGCTATGTGATTGGGGTCCCAGGACCTTTTCGGAGGTTCCTTTGTAGGGTGGCTCGAGCAGTGGTGTCTTATCGGGATCATCACCAGTGATAGGATGATTGCCCTGTATACTCATTTTTGGACTTTTGATACTATCATTTTTGCCGATCATAAGGTGTTTTTCAACCTATGATCGAGGACGATGTATATTTTGACACACTCTTATGCTATGCTATAATATTATTATGGTTATCTTGCAAAACATGTTATGAGATGTTTTTAAATTTACTTTTTGATTTAATGCAAATGTCTATTTAACATTCGAGAAGCAACTGCATCTGATCATGTATTTAAATATCTTGGAATGTGCTAATATTCTATGTAATCAAATTCTCGTTCCAAAAGATGGACTCTAAAAAATAATCGTAATAATACTGGATTTCTAATGGCATAAACTCGATTAAGTTGTAATACAACGAGTTCCGAATCTAAATTAACAATCAAACTTCGAATTCCAAATGAGATGGATTTAGATAATAATTCAATCACTGCACTGTATTCTGCAATTTTGTTCGTTGTTTGACCGAGGCTTACCCCGTGCATAGATACTAACTCGTCATAGGGTGAATAGATAACCCAAGCTGCGGAAGAGATGTTCCGTGTACTACGACAAGCGCCATCAGCGAAACCGATGTATGTTTGGAGAGGCGTCGACATCTGCAATATCAAGAGTAAAATCAAGATAAGCAGGGCTAATAATGAAAAACACTCTTTAAAGTACAACACACATCTTTAATCTAAGAACACAGCAAACTTAGAAAGAAACTAATCTAAGAAATCTCCACACTAATCTTTTAAGCATAATATCGCTTTAGATAAAGCCCATTCCTAGGTTTACCTAAAGAGACACCGTCAAAATATTCTAGCTCATCAGCCCCTTTTTCCAGATTTCGCTTGACAATATACAGACATGCCACATGGGTACAAACTTGCCAGCCCCTAGCTTATCGTTTGCTTGATCGTAAAGTAAGACTAGGTCTCCTTCCGAAAAATTGCGGGGTGTAACATTCCGATCATACTGAGCTTTAATCCTTTTGGCATGAGTTTCGACAGCTAATGCAACATTACGTTGATTCTCATATAATTGAGCTAAGTATAATAAACATTTTTCCTCTTCAGAAGTGGCTGGCAATAATTGCACGACAATTTGTAATGACGAGATTTCACATTCAATGGGTAATACCGCCTCTAAACCGTAAACCAGTTGAAAGGGAGTAAAACATGTTGATGTTTTGACTGAGGTTCGGTACGCCCAAAGCGCTGAAAATAACATGTTGTGCTAATTCGATCGATGAATCCCAATGATTCGTCGGATCATGGTGACTAGAACTTTGTTGACTGCTTCAACTAGACCATTTGCCTGTGGGTAATATGGAGTGGAACTATTGTGACGCAGGCCAAGCTGATTTGTAAGTTCGATCATCATGATGTTTCGAAAATGACTCCCATGGTCAGTGATAATCACATGGGGAACACCAAACCTAGCAATTATATGGTTGAAAATGAAAATTGTAGCAGTTTTGTCATCTGCTGAAAATGTAGGCATCGCCTCGGCCCACTTGGTAAAATAATCTACCGCAAGGATGATATACGCATGCCCCCCGGCTGAGTGAGGGTTACATGTAATAAAATCGATACCCCATTTTGCGAATGGACCAACGACAATGATAGGGTGGAGAGGAGCAGGAGGAGCGCGCATCTTACGATCAAATATTTGGCAATTGTGGCATTTCTGGACTGTAGTAATACAATCTTTGAATAAGGACAGCCAGAAATAGCCAGCACGTAAAATCTTTTGGGCTGTGGTATACCTAGACATATGACCGCCACATGCTCCAAAGTGGCAGTCATTAAGAATCGTCTCAGCCTCATCATGAGTAAGACAACGACGGAAAACAGAATCCACCGCACGACGATATAGAGTATCTCCAATAATTGTGTAAGGTTGGGATTGTAATCGTATTTTCTGGCGTTGCGCTCATGAAATGTATGGCCGAAAATATTGGGTCTGGAGATAGACAATGATATCTCTGTACCATGGATCAACAATGCTGATAAGGAACAAGGATTCATCCGCAAAGGGTTCTTCTGCCACATGTTCGGTATCAGTACGAGGGAAGTCACACATTAATTCCGAAAAAACCAAAGACTTCTTTGACTTGGCCTTCTCAAATTCCAAGTCAAATTCTTGTAGGATGACAATCCATTTGGAATACTTGCCCCCTAGCAATTGTTTAGTCAAAATGTATTGCATAGGGTTACAGTCAGAAATGATGGTGGTTTTGCATAACAAAATGTAATGACGAAAGCGCTGAACAACTTGGACTGCAGCTAAGGCCTGTTTCTCCACATGTGAATATTTTAACTCAGTGGGAGTTAGAGTCCGACTAAGATAGTAGATCACATGTTCACTTTCGAATTCATCCTGTTGAACTAAAACCATCCCAAAGGTGGAATGGAAAGCGGTGTGGTACAAGAAGTAATCCTGGTTGTAGTTGGGAGGATGCAATAATGGCCCATGGGTCAACGCATGTTTAAGTGCATCAAAAGATTTGTTAGATATCTCGTCCCGAAAGAATGGAGTGTTCTGTTTCAACAACTGGGTGAAACCTTTTGTAATCTTGGCGTAATTAGGAATGAAACGACGTAAAAAGTTTGCTTTCCCTTGCAAACTCTGGAGTAGGTGAAGTGTCGAAGGAGGTGGTAACTTGACGATGTCTTCGACCTTCGAAGGATCGACGCGAATGCTAGCTTTGGATACAACAAATCCCAGTAACCGACCCGTTTCTATACAGAAAACACACTTGTGTGGATTCAGCCTAATCCGATAATGCCTACATCTCATGAAAATTGCTCGTAAGTGAGTGAGATGGCTGGCTCTTCGTAATGAATGAGCTGGTAAATCATTGAGATAAGGCTGCAGAATGTGCTTGATGTCATGAAACACATAAGACATTGCCCTTTGAAAAGTTGCCCCGACGTTCTTCAACCCAAAAGGTAACTTGCAATAAGAAAATGTCCCCCATGGACAGATGAATGTTGTTTTTGGTTGATCGGCAGGTAGAATGTTAATTTGATTGTAACCGGAAAAACCATCCATAAAGGAGAAAATTTCACTGCCGGCAAAATCATCGATAATTTGATTGATATAGGGTGTGGGATAATTGTCCTTGGGACAAGCACGATTAATATCCCTATAGTCAATGCATATTCTTATCGTCCCTTGTTTTTTAGTTACTGGAACAATATTCGATACCCAATCCGTCAAAGGAATTGGATAAATGAAACCTGCTTTAAGTAAGTTCTCAACTTCTGTTTTGATGGCAGCAAATTTTCGTGGGTGTATCTGACGCAACCGTTGCTGGACGGGTTTAGCATCCGGGTAGGTTTTGATCTCATGAAAAATGATTGAAGGATCAATTCCGGGCATTTCTTCATAGGACCAGGCAAACACCTCACATAATTCTTGAAATAGGGCTTTATATGTGCTGACTTCAGTGTCCGTACAAGAAGCACCTATGTGAATGTTTTCAACAATCCCAGGCTTGATTGAAATGTCGATAGGAACCGTTCAAGAAATATTGGCTAAATTTTGTTCAGAATCAGGATGTTTCAATGGATTCTGCGGTTCTTTGACATATTCAGTGGTAAAAATAGATGAAAAATCATTTTCAAAATGATCAATCCCAGGTAAAAACGAAGACCGATGATGAAGATCTTCCCATGGTAATGCATCAACAGACAACAGTTCCCAAATTTTTTCATTAGTGTGAACGGTTTCCGAAAAGGTTGTTGACTCTGAGGTTGAGATTGAAAGTGATTTTCCATGGATCTCATTCACTAGATCAAATTTGGTTAAACTTGAGTCGGAAAATGACTGTACTGCCTGATAAGCAACTTCAAAGGGGCTCAAAGGCATGGCATTGCCAAGAGAGTCCACCTCGAAATTGAATGGAACGATCCAAGGATTGTCAAGAATTATGGATTCTAATGAAATCATATTAATGGTTGTGAAAGGAGATAGTACGTTGGGATGAAGGAATGAAAAATTTCCGAGTAAAGCCGAATCTTTAACTAATCCTACCCCAACATCCTTGTAAGGGATAGCGGTTTTTCCAACACATTGAATACTTTCAGCAGAGGATGGGTCAGACGAAAAGTAAGTTAACTGATCTATTGTAACGATCTTTCCATTGTGTGGGAACTTAATAAGCCGAAAGACTGATGAAACAACAACAGTCATGGTGTAAGACCCGCTACGACCCAAAAGAAGGTTGTAATCTAGAGGGGAATCAACCACCTCCACATCTAGATTAACAGTTTTTCCTTCAACCCCTACAGGTAAGTCCTGCAAAATACCATAAGGATGAAATCCTTGGCCATCAAATGCCTTTAGAATCGTCGGGGATTGATTAAGTATAGGAGAACCAAGGGTTTTCCAACACTGTATCGACATAATACCTGTGGAAGCTCCCTCATCAATTACAGTCCTAAAACAAGGTCTGTTTTTTACTAACACTAGAATCAGGAAAGCCATTTGATGAGGTAAATGAGGTGTACTATTTTCTAAATCGAAGACTATGAGGTTTGAGTCCTGAAGATCAACAGCTCCTATAGCCGACAATAGCATTTTACGCTGTGCTGGACAAGATTGTAGCACTTCCAAAGCCGACATTGCTGAAGGTGAAACAACTAAATCTTCATCAATGTTATAGTTCTGAGCAACTCTCGCATGTGGATTCAAAGCTGAATTTCGAAGTATACCCTTAGCGGGCGGTTTGATTACTAAGTTGGGATTTGGTTTCTCAATCTGTAGCGGATTGGAACCAGACAAACCTAAGGTTGATGGATTGGAATTAGAAGATTCTGCTTCCTTACCACCAGGAGGACTCTTACTTCCATAATCGTGCGATCGTGTTGCAATCCTTACATGTGACATCATCATTATGGGCTCTTCCGAGGCACTAGAGGAAGAACCTATCATTTTAGTGTATTGACTTGGAAAAGGATCCTTCAAAACAATAGGTGTTTGCAAACCTTTGATGATTTTCGCAACCTCAGCACGATGTGGACAATCTCCTGTAAAGTGCTCCTCATCGCAGATGAGACAAGGATATCAAGGTTTTCATTTCTCGTCAGTAGATTCAGGTTTATCAGATTTCTCCTTTGAGTTTTGCTTATTCTTCTTCTTGCTGTTAGATTTTGATTTGGTCGTAGATGATTCTAAGACATGAACATCGACAGAAATTTTAGGTGAAGACTCTCCCTTCAGAGAATCTGGTAAAGTTATAATAGGAGAAGAATTCTTGGAGGATTTATTCTTACTCTTGGTATTAACAGTACCAATCATACCGTCAGTGGCATGAGACCCTGAGGGAGGTGCGGCTATTTGATTTTGTTTTGGAAGGTTGGGGATTTTCTCGTGTAACGTACCTGATTGCGTATAAACTAATTCAAGGTACTGAGCTTGAGAAATTACTTGCTCTTCTGTAACTACCCCTGCCTTGGCTACATCTTCAATTATTTTGGGTAATAATGATTTTACAAACCATTCTGCCAAAATTTGGTCCGGGATAAAAACTTTCACTAAACGACGTCGACGTCGCCATTCATGAATATGATCTAAAATATATGTGGACGTCGACTATTTTAATGAAGTTAATAATTCCATGCGATTGTCATATCGGACTGGCAGCTGAAAATGAGTAAGGAAGGAAGTGGCTAACTGACTAAAATTGTAAAAGAGCCTCATGGAAACCCAATGTACCACATGGATGCAAGGCCAATCAAAGTTCATTGAAAAAGACGAAGACGAATTAAATCATCTATAATGGAATTCGATGCACACCAGAGATGGTAAGTCATCACATGATTAGATGGGTCTTCTCCTGACTTCCCCTCAAACTTTGGTATATCACTGGGCAACTTATTCGACATTGGTGGCCAAAACAGAAGATAATTAATGGGATCGTTCGTAAGGCGCGACAAGTCAGGAAAATCCAAAGTTGCTATAAACGGTAATTGACGGTTCGGATCCCGAAAACTTGGGGTCATAAGACCAGCCCTAGGAGGAGGATATCCAGGATAACTTGGTATCGGATTCGCATTTGGGATATTATATCCTCCTAGAAAACTAGGATTAATCGGACCATATTGGGGTTGCTGAGGTTGTTGATATGTATACCTAGGGTACGGTTGATAATGATAAGCCGAGTTTTGCACAGCAGGGCCGAATTGGTACTGCCCCTGGTATGGTTGATAAGTAAATTGGGGTTGACTTGTGACAACCATACTAGGCCCAGGTTGTCCTACAGGCATGGAAACCTGAGTCTGGATTGTAGGTCCTGACTGGGGTAAAGAGGCCTGAGGAGTTGATACAGGAGCAGTAGAAACTAGAGCCCCTGATACTCCAGAAATGGGTGGAGTGGATTGAACAGAAGCCGCAGCAGTTGCAGCAGACTTTTGGGACGGAGTTCGAGGTGAACTAGGCCCAGACTGATTGCTACCCCAGGTTTAGTAGTTTGAGTAGTAGGCTGGACAGGTTGCTGGGGTGAACTAGAAACAAAAGACTATCTAGATTGAGATGACAACTGCACAATAGGTTGCGGATTCTGTTGATCCCACACCACGTCACTCCGGGGTATGGACCCATAACAGGTTGAGAATATTGAGGACCAAAACTAGGTTGAGTGTAAGATTGATAATTATATGGTACATTTCCGGGTCCTTGAACAAATGATTGACTTGAAGGTGGTTGAAAACCTTGAGGTTGATATTGACCTTGAGGTTGGTACTGACCTTGAGGTTGGTACTGACCTTGCGGTTGGTACTGACCTTGGGGTTGGTACTGACCTTGACCTTGAGGTTGGTATTGACCTTGAGGCAGATATTGATACTGGTGTTGACCTTGAGGTACATATTGATTCTGGGGTTGACCTTGAGGAAAATATTGTCCCGTAGGGACATACTGTCCTTGAGGTTGCCCCCCAAGTGGTAATGGACTACCTTGAGGTTGCCCCCCAGGTGATATTTGAGTACCTTGCGGCTGCCCCTAGATGGTATTGAACTACCTTGAGGTTGCGGATTAGGAGTAGTAGTACCAGACATCATAAGAATCTCTTCGACACTTAACGGTTTAGTTCTGTTATGACCAGGAGATACTACATATTCGATGGGTTGAGGAGAAGCTCCTGAAAACATACCAGATAAAGACTGATACCTAGGAGGAACAGAAGGACCGCCATGTAAAAAAGTTTCTGGCGTTTGCGAAAACAAGGATGACTGTCTCGACATATTCAAAGGAGGATAATAACCTTTGGCTGTTGGATGAAAAGGAAGTCGAGGTGGTGAAGACACGAGACCTGGATTTTCTAAGAAATTGGTCAACGAAATATACCAAGCATCACCTCTAATGGGACTGTAGAAGATGGATTCGCGCTCCCTAAGTTCAATAGTCGGTTGATTTTCAGGGATGCTTATACCTTCGTTCGGACTCAAACTTACAATTTCTTCAATGGAAATGAGTCCAGAAGGAAGATTTTCAGTAATAATATTTTCTACTCTGGGTGAACTAGGACCACTAGAAACAAGAAAAGAAAATCCTGAAGATGGAGTAGCAGCAAGTTCAGTCTCAGGTTCAGAGATTTCAGGTTCTTCGGCTAATGAGCTAGTAGGAGTGATACTACCAGTAACCTCAGAAAATGAAATCGGTTCAGAAATATGTTCTGTTGCTTGCACTAGATGATCAGGATGTACAATCAACGAAGATTCTCCAGCCTCCGGCGACCCAACCCTACTTTCACTAGGTGTGACAAGGGCTTGTAGCCCTTCAAGTTGACTTGGTGTAAATTCGGGAGGCTGCCCCCGAAGTCGACGAGATTGTCTTGGTAATTTAGCCACGATTAATTATTTAATTACTTCACACGAAAATAAAGAAAATCTAAAAAAAAACACCTAAAGTCTCTAAAGAACCAAACAATTTGAAGCACATGCCTAATAAATCTAGGAGATCAAACCACACACAAAAAGTATCTTTCTAGATCGAAAAACTAGTTGGTGATGAAATCCAACGTCGCAGAATTCAATACAGAAATGGCGGTTGGAACAGTTACCCCGACAACCTGCT
>APFE031393363.1:0-12631 GCA_000404065.3 Pinus taeda | reverse complement strand
CCCTTTTCATATGATCGATATGAGAAAATGACAAAAACTAATAAAAAAAGTAGAAGAAAATAATCTCAGATTTATCACAGTGAAGATTGTTTGTAATTGACTATATTATTATTATTCACATTTTTCTATCATTCAACATTGTTACATTGTCACTTTGGACTCAAAATTTTTATTTCATCATTTTTCATAATTAGAGTTACTAACAACCTCTCTCATCTCAAAAAACTAATATAACTAAGAAAATTTAAAAATAAATTGGCAAAATTAATCTTAAACATATTTAACATATTTAAAATGATCAAAATAATTATTTGTTCAACAAATTGTATATGACCTCACACGACTAAAACCAACCTAGATCCATCTTAACCCTAGATAAGATGGAACTATCAAGTTCCGAGAGGGATCAAATCTCTCGAGGTGCAAACCTTTCCTCAAGTTTTGCACTAAAAGAAAATTGAAATACCATGTTTTATCAATACCATGGGCCATCTAGGCTTTTAACTATTATGTTTCAATATCATGGACCAATACCATGGCTTATCAATACCACATCCCCAAAAACCATAAATTATTTCTAAATAAAATATTTTACAAATACTTTATTTTAATTTAATTTTATAATTAAATCTAAAACAAAAAAGGTTATAATTAATTTTTAGGTATATCTAGACCCTCCATCCTCAAGACTACTAAAAATATTCCGATAGAGATTAAATTGAGTTTTTAATAAATTAAAAATGATAGTATATGTGTGTGTGTGTGAAATTTATATTAATATAAATAATATTATAAAGAGCCAGGATAGATGCATCTTAACCAAGGATCCAAGTGAATAGAAAAAGAAAAGTGACTAATAATGATTGATGAAAGATAGTGCATGATTATTTTAAGTTTTTTGTTATTGTATTTTCTTTGACATGATTGCTCCAAAATATAGGTTTAATATTTTACAACCAATTATGTTTTTTTTTTTTTAGATAGTTTTATAAATACAATACAATGGGGTCATATTTAAGAGAGAGAGTGATATGGAGGGGGAATCTAGAGGAAGGAAGAGAGAGAGGAGGTGAGAGGGATAGAGAGATGGATTTGGAGGGGAAAGAGATGGAGGGAAGAACAAATACATTGAGAGATATAGGTGGAGAGAGAGAGTGAGTGACAAGGGAGAGATGGATATGGAATGAGGGAGATAGGAGAAGAGGGAAGAGAGAGAAAAGAAGAGGATAGAGATAAGGAAAGAAGGGGAATATAGAGACATGGAGACACATATATGGAGGGGGAGAGAGGGGGAGAACGAGAAGGAGAGAGGAAGGGAGACAGTGACAAAGTTGGAGGGTTGACAGAGAGAGTGTGTGTGATGGGGGAAAGAGACAAAAGGAGGTGGGAGAGAATTGTAGAGAGAGGAAGGAAGAGAAAGAGAGAGTAATTGAGAGAGAGGGGGAGAGAGATATGGAGTTGTAAGGGGAAGAAAGACATAGAGACAGGGAGTGACAAGGGAGAGATGTAGAGACAGTGAAGGAGAGAGGAGAGAAAGAGGTAAGAGAGAGAGAGAGAGGGATGCAAGGGGAGGAGAAAGAGAGGGAGGGAGAGATATAGATAGATATGGAGAGAGAGTGTGAGTATGTTTTTGGGGTGAGAAGTAGAGACAAGGGGAGATAGAGATATAGATGGAGGAGGGAGAGAGTGCAAAAGAGAGACAAAGAGAGGTGGGAGGAAGAGAGAGAGAGAGACAAAGAGATAGAGAGAGAGAAGAGGAAGAGAGAGAGAGGGAGTTAAAGATAGATAGATACATAGATCTATATGGAGAGAGAGTGTGTATGTTTTGGGGCTGAGATAGAGAGACTATGGGAGACTGAGATAATGGGTATATATATATATATATATATATATATATATATATATATATTATATATATATTATATAATATATATAGTATATATTTATATATATATATATATATATATATTATTATATATATATATTATACTATATATAGGAGTATATAATATATATATATATCGAGAGAGAGAGAGAGATCGGAGAGAAGAGAGAGAGAGAGAGATTTGTTTAGGGGATGAGATAGAAGATTACAAATAAGGAGAGATGGATGGAAATATAGATATATATGGTAGGGGTAGAGAGGGAAGAAGAGATAGATAGAGAAATGGAGGGAGAGGAAGAGAGAGAGAGAGAGAGATAGGGAAGAGAGGTAGGGGAATAGAGAAAACGAGAGAGTGAGGAGATAGACACATAATGGAAGTTGGAGAGAGGGAAGAATAAAGAGACACACCAAGACAAATACAGACATAGAAGTTAGATCTAGGAAGTCATGAATATTTTTTTTTTCACTAAAATAGATGTATTGATTTCCCCTTCTCTCTCACTCTAACGCTTCTCTCTCTCTCTCTCTCTCTCTGTCTCTCTAATATATATATATATATATATCTTCCTCCCTCCCTATCTTTGCCTCTATCTCCCCCGCCCGCGTATCCCTTCTCCCCGCTCCGCCCCCATATATATCGTTATCTCCCCTTGTCTCTCCTTCCCAACTCCAAGGCATACACATTCTCTCTCAACGTAAGAAGATAAAAATTATTCATGTTGTGCATTGACCTCTCTATTACAGTAATTCAACCATTAATACTGTTATCACTCAGATTTTCCCAGAAGTTGTACAAAGAGGAAAGGAGTCCGAGGTAACCACAAACCAACTTTTGGGTACAGAATCTAGCCAATCTGTACCTAGAGAGGGATCTCTCTTTATGTTTTAGCTTTGTTTTATAAGGTTTTAGGCTAGTTATGAAAGCTTTGGGATTTTGATTGGGTTTGGTGGTGAAATTCAATAGAAAAGGGGTAGAACTAAATAGTTTAGGCCATTGGGCTAATGGATTCAAAGAAGATGGCTCAATTAGATTGGGTTTCTCAACAAAGGATGGCTTCACAAGGAAAGATAGCTAAACAGGGAGCAAATAGAGACTTGAAAGATGATATGGACTTAAAAGGGATCAAGGGAAATTAAGAATCCTTCAACATATTTTAAGAGAATAGAACTTGACTAATCACCAATAAAGAGCATTTAAGAATTCTTTACTAAATGATCAAAATGAGTAAACTAGGAAATAGGAGCAATTAAGAATTCACTGTTTATGCTAGTTTAGAAGAAAACATGGAGAACAAAAATGATTGAAGACAGATTGCACTTAAGCACTTTCTGAATTATTTTTTTTCATTTTAATATTCAGATATGGAGCATAATTGATATAATAAACAAGAAACAATACCACATGAGATATAAAATACTTATTTGTCCATTGTTTGACACATGAATCCTGTGTAAAGTCCTTTGCATTAATTCTTCATTCAGCCAGCCATACAAAATTTGTCCAACAACACTTTATTTCAAAGTAAACAATTTTACAGTAATGTCTAAGAATCCACCCACAATACTCTAAATGAGGGAGTATTTATACAAAAAAATTTACAATAAAATATCTCATAACAAAGTGAGATATATTCTGAGATAACTAACTAGATGTTACATGAAAATAGAGACACATGGTATTGTAGATAGTAGATAGAGGCAAACTGATGGTTTGTTGTCCCTATTCTTGTGAATGTGCTGGAGTCTAGTCATATGATCGAGCATCTTGCTGTCTTTGATGTAATTATGTGCTGGCTATTCTACTTTTCATCTTCTTACTGATACACTTTAACCTGCATTGATACTCTTTACCTATTTGATCTCTATTTATCCTCTTTACCATCATTGATTGTGGTAAATAATCAAAATTTACTTTTTACCAAGGACAAATTACAAAATTTCTAGCATTTCTTCCCACCATTGTGGCTGTGGTATTCTAGTCCTTTGAAGTTTTCTGAGAATTTCGTCAGTCTCTGTGTACCTAAAAAATGTAGGCTGCACTGGAAACAAATGCTTTAACTCATGTTCAACATAGAAGAGGTTCTCTAGACTGTCATAGAGAACTCTACCCGTAGGCAGTGCCTTTGTGCTGATTGATGAACTTGCCTGGTTATTTACATATTGATCCAATTTATCAACATAATCTATGTGCCTCATTAATTTATCATTTATAACTAAAGGACTGAGTAGCCCTTTGTTGTGCAAAACACCAAATTTCTCTATAAAATCATTAATTTCCTCTTGCATGCTTTGGCATCTTCTTTCCAAATTTTGCATCAAATACCTTATAGTCAATACCTTTTTGACTTCTAGAATAGTCCCTGTTCTATCTTCAATGCCCAATTCTTGAAGCTGGTACTTGTTCTTGCTATTCAGAAAATTTATGAGCGTGGTGGCTTCCTCAGGCATCCTCCCTAATTCTGCTTTTGTCCTCTTAATCTCTTCTAGGGTTGCTTTTACTAAATCAATTTGTTCAAATATTATTTGTATTGATGGCCAAACATCATTTATTGATTGAACGATGTTGGTCCAAAGAATCTTTCTAATATATGCCAAGGGTTTGTCAAATGTGAGGTCCTTTTCTAATGATTTCACCTTTTGTTCTAACCCCTTAATTTCCCTCACTTTTTCTGAAAAAATTATCTTTGAAAGGTTATATTTCTGTTCCAAGGTGTCATATTGTTCTTTCACCTTCTGCATCTCTGAAACTTGGAGCTTCATCTCCTCCATTTATTTTATCGGTTGTTTTGTGCTCAAACTTGAAATACTTTCCTGTGTTGTTATTGTTGTTGCTATTACTGTGGTTGTCTCAGCTGTGACCAAGGGGGCATTTGGAGCCAAAGTTTTTCCAAGGGTTGCAGGGACTACAGTTGAGACTACTAGTATTACATTGGGAGGATAAGAGGTCGACTCTCCCTGCTTGTCCTTCAATGATTTTTCTAGCGCTTGCTCGGTCTTGTTCAATCGTTCATTAAGCTTTAGGAGCAAGTCCATAAGATCTTCTTCAGACCTTTGTTGTATGACCTCAGTAGTCTGTGGATTCCTGGAAGGAGACAACTTTACCTACTTTCTTAAGGCAGCTATATCTTCATCTTTCTTTTTGATTAAGGCTTTTGCAACCTTCACATCTTTTGGATCATGACTCAACCCAATGATCAATTCTTCTAAATATTTTATTCTATTGTCTTTAGCCTGTGAGAAGGCTTTCTCCAGCTGTAATTGGGCAGTTTTATTATTCAAAGAATTTTCAAGTCTTTGGGCCATCATGTTCTTACCTTTCAATGTAGAATAGATCATCTCCCTTGTTTGTTTGTGCAACTCAATTTGGTCCAAGGGATGATTGTCCTTTGCCATGACTTGAAAATTGGTTATGAGGTAATCTGCTGTTGACTGAGGTTGTTGCACTTCAGGTTTGAAAAAACTCATTATCATTTTACCTTCTTTGATGTCATAGGCTGACATCAATCTATTTTGATTAGTGGGAGCCATTTTCAAATACAGATTGTAAACCTGGATCCTCAATGGATCATTTATGGATTTTATTTCTATAAACTTCTTAGAGTGTCTTTTCCTGGTGGCCTAAAAGATGATACCTCTGCACTTTGTTGTCTCTCCAGCTCCTATCTCTGCGAGCTAGTAGATGTCCCACCTACTGGGAAAGTTTGATGACCATCTACACCTTCTTTTCTTTGTCTATCAGTAGTCTCTTAAAAAAATTCCTTCTTTGAAAGACGATTTAGCCTATGCCTTTTAGCACCAGGCTGTTCTGAGGGTCCACTAGCAAGGGTAGCTACTTCCCTGTCTCTCTTTTTATTCTTTTCCTTATTCTGAGGAGTCTGCAAGATTGGGGGTTCTCCCACATTGCCTTGAGTTGGAGGAGTGTGCATTTGGGCCTATTTCTTAGAAGTTTCAGGCTATTTAGGCATTATAGATTGCTTTGTGGCTTGAGTGCTAGTCTCTGGTCCCTTTCCCTTGGATGTTCCTGTAAATGGTGTGCTGGTATCATGAGTGGTGCTGAGAGGTTTCAGCTGTAGAGGCACTAATACCTGACCTTTGAGAAGACTCAAATCGTACCTGCCCAAAAGAATCTAGGTCAGGTGTTTTCTTGAGATCCCTCATAACATTTTCTATATTGACCTATTCACTATCAGTTTCTACTAGGGTCCCTTCCCTCCATTCATTCGTATTGGCAAATTGTTCAATCTCTAGGATTCTATGGTGTATATATGGTGGCAGCCTATTCTTCATTATTCTATCACATATGAAGCTATGAGGGTCATATGGCATCTAACCAAAACTTTTGTGTAACTTAAGGTGATCTTCGAAAATTCTTTCTAATTCTCTCCATGCTTCCCTAGTGTTGCAGACAAAAGGGCCTAATTGATTCTTGATTCTGAGTTGTGCTTTCTTTTTGGCTTTGCAAAAATGAACCAAGTCTGAATTTATCATTTGTCTGGAATATTCCAATGCGAACAGTCCCATTGGAACATATTTTGGTAACTTGAAAGGGCAGAGCTCACACCCGTATATCTTGATTTCAGTATGGTTCTTGTATAAGTACCAATCACCTATTTTGTGCTTCTTGGAGAGCTGAAGGATCCTCTTAATGTCACCACTAATCCTAGGAGGGGAAATCCGTGTCAATAAGGTGGTTGCTGGATGAACAAACTGATCAACGAACTCATTATAGGAGTAAGGGGAATCAAAGGATTCATGGAAGATGGAACTCCAAAAGATAAAAAAACTTGGATTGCCTTTGGTATCAAGTTTCATGACAGGGAAAGGGAAGTTTTCTGACTGATAATACAACATGAGATGATATATGAAGGTAGCATATTTGAAAACTCTTTCATTTTCCAGTCTTGTGAACTGGTCATGAATTTTATTAGCAATAAAGGAGGCATAATCATACTTAACAGTAGGGGGCTGTCCAGGAGTAAATATTGACAACAACATTAGGGTTAACTCATCAACATACTCACTAGTGTTGAATCCCATAACTAAAGATATCATATCAACAATGAGTCTTCCCATATCTGTGAAGAAAGTTTGCAGATAAGGAGGTGGGCCCTTAGGCTGATGTTTCTGTAACATGAAAGTCTGACAGAGGCGATTAATTTCTGATTGGGATAATTTAGCTGATTTCTCAAGTAAATCTTCAATGGAAATGGGAGTAAGAGCTTGACTGGGGTGAAATTGCAACATCTTATTTATCGATTCAACAGTTATTAGGAAGAGGACTGTTTGGCTGGGAGACATAACTGCTCTGCGGTTAGGGTCATAATTTCCATGGAATTGATGAATTATATCAGGGAAAACATGGACTGAGGGGAGAAAGTACATGGGAAGATTGGATTGCCACAATCCTAGGACATCAAAGCCATTCAGGTAGTTATATCTACTTTGGCAAAAGACTTTGAGGTGATTTTTATCAGTGGCGATGTCTTTTATCTGGAAGTCATGATCTACTAAAGGTAGATAGTCTAAATCTCAATGATGGGCATTAATGGGTGCAACATTCAAAGCCACCGGGGTTTCCATTTTTGGTTCTTGTGGATTTAGAAAGGGAATTTAGGTTTTCTTTGTGAAATGGGCAAAACAAAGGGTCTATGGGGTACTTAATTGACAATAATAATGACTAAATTATTATAAACTTGGTCCATTTCCGTCAATCTACAATGGAAAAATAGAACATCGTAGGGTTTTGTTGGGAATTTGATAAATACCTGCGTTTGGGGGATGAACAGTGAAATACAGGTACTGGTTGTGGCTAAAAGGCTTTGGGCTGCGTCGGGTGCGAGTTTTTTGAGCATGTTGGCAGCTGAAAACTTCAAACTATTGACCTCGACGTTCTTTTGCATGGGCAGGAAGGTTTACAGTGCAAAGCAATGAAAATGACTTGTTTGTTTTATTTACAAAGTCAAGGGTTGGTGGGGTTTTTTGGTTTCCGGACAGATGATGTCAGCGGTGAGTGATATGATGTTTTTTTCGTATGCAGGAAGGCAATAAGTGGTTTCATATCGCAACGCTTTTGGGGAAGGGCGGTAATGGACCTTGGACCATCGATTCCATAAATCTTTTGACGTGTGGTGGAGGCACTGTGCAAAAACTACTCTGTGATCACGCGCTAACGTGCGGTCACAAAGGGTCATGCGATATTCATAATGGCTATCAGATCTTGAGGACCTGATCGGACGATTGACGGAAGGTGCGATACGAGGGAGTTTAACAAGGCGGGCCCGATATAATTAAGGGTTAATTTAATCGTATCGGGAGTGGCGGGATAGGTCGGGAGGTTATTAATTAACCATAAGGGTTAATTAATCGCATATTGATGCGGCGGGGGATTAAAGGGTTGTTAATTAGTTACAGATTAACTAATTAATCCCGATTAAGGATTCTTTATGATTATAATTAACCAGGGCCGGGATATATAAAAATTGGGGTTTTTTATATTTAAATAATATGGGAGAGGGTAAATTTTATAAGGGAATTATATAATATAAGTTAAAAATTAATATGATAATGAAATGAAAAAGCACTAAGTGTAAAAACATTTGATGTGTGTATTTAACTTAGGCTTAAAATGAAAAGGGTTTTTTATGAAAATATTTGTAATTTTCCTAAGTAAAATAGGATTTTACTTAGGAAAAGACTTGTGAAGGTGAATGAATGATTTATGAATGATTTTAAATACTTAGGTTTTATAAATTATTGGGCCGAGGGTCCGGTCCCTCTAGAAGTCAGAGAAATGCTCTGAGCCCCTCTAATTTAGCAAATACCTTAGTATTTAGGGGAAATTAGTGACAATTTTAGGGAAAATGAGAAGGGAAGTTAATTATTTGACTTTGATTTGCTTGAGATGTTTTCAATGTAATGTGTGCCTTGGCCTTGTGATGAAAGTAAGAGATTAACACATCCAGAGTGATCATTCATCATATATGATTCTGTAACCAACAACTACCTATCCTACCTACTTTAACCTAGCATTTTCACTTCTTTATTAGGGTGCACTTAGACTGGCAAACCTTATCAAAATTTCTTTTCTTTTACATGGAAAAGCCTATCTAAGTCTACACTTATTACATCCAAGGGCTCAGATTAAATTGTTGAGCTCCTTTTTCCCTCTACCTATCTATTTATCTACCAATATTACACTGTTTGGTTAGATATTTATTCTCTATTTCTACAACATGAAATTGAAATATGAACTAGCCAAGCTTAAACTGTTTGACTACTCATGAATTGTAGCATAAGTGACAAGCTACACATAATTATTTATTACACCAAGTGAAAATGTAGTGGCATTTAGACTTGCACACTTTCCTAGTCTTTCTTTTGTTAGGGTTCATTTTCTTTCATTTTTTTACTATCTTTTTATTATTTTTACCCTTTGATTTTTTTTAGGGTATACCCTCTTTACATTTTTTAAATTTTTTTGATTTTTTTCAAAATATAGAAAACCTTTCCAACAAGAAATGAACATATTACATATCTCATCAAATCAATCATGATATATGACACCTATTGGTATAGGGGCATAACAAATACAATACTTGAATTTTCATCCTAAATAAAATGTTCGCTTACCTGAAATGTTTGCTCGCTGAAACTGTAAACTATTTGTAATTGGATACATTCTTATTATTCCCATTTTCCATCATTCAACATCGTTAATCACTTTTCATTCAAGCATAGTAATACAAAATAACTACCATTGAAAATTATTTGGGTTTTAACACTGCATACGTCACAATGATTGACTTTGGAGAAAACTACTATTAAAGCTAGAGAGCAAGAGAGACAAGGTATCATATTTACTACAATAGCTCGAGTTAAATATTTGAATGGTCTATGATTTCAATTGTGCTTTTCATATTATCAATATGAGAAAATGACAAAACTAATAGGTGTGAAAATAAGAACAGTGTAATAAAATAGTTTCAGGTTGATTGCAATGAAGATTGTTTGTAATTGACTATATTCTTATTATTCACATTTTCTATCATTCAAAATTGTTACATTGTCACTTTGCACTCAAAATTTTTATTCTATCATTTGTTATCATTCAAGTTACTAATAGTCTCTCTCATCTCAATAAATTGAGGTAAATAAGCAAATTTAAAATTAATTTTACCAAATTAATCTTACACATATTTAGCATATTTAAAATGATCAAAATAATTAGATGTTCAATCATTTTTGTATGATCACACATGACTGAAACCGGCCTAGATCCATTTTAACCTCGAATCTAGGTGCCGAGAGTGATCAACTCTCTCAGGTGCAAACCTTTCCTCAAGTTTTTCACTCTAAAAAGAGATTTTCACCTCAAGAAATTTGATCCCTATTGACACTTGATAGATTAAGAATTAAGATGGATCTAGATTAGATTTTTAAAAAAAGTCTTAAAAGTATCTTTCTTCATGTAATAGTGATTTACCAAACACAACAAATACCACACATATCTATTTTTTTTATTAAATAATTATATTCGAAAGAAAAAGAGTATTTGAAAGCTCTTTATTAAATTGAAAATCACATTTGAAAAAAATAAAAATAAAAATAAAATGAAAGGAGTCGAAGATGTGTGCGGACCAGGGAGCTACGTGCATGAAGGACGAACAAAAGAGGCATTCAAGCCTTCCCAACTTTTCAATCTCAACGAACCATTTCTACTCGGTTGCTTCCACACTTTGACGATTTCTTCTGCAATTTCATTTTATAAATTCATCCCATATTTTCTCTATTGAAAACTTGAAATACCAACACTCCCTTACCTACCTGGCTTCCTCCATCCCATGATCATATGATTGAGTCCTTCCTAGCTCTCCACAATATTTGCTCTTTCCCCTAAGTCGTTCTCAGTGTGGTGTTGTGTTTATATTCCTTCGTTTTGCTATGACTACCCAAAGATTGGAATTTACCCTATTAGGCCTACCTCGGCGTTGGTGTGAAATTCACAAAGTTACGCCAAGTGTCGTCTGCTCATTCTGGGTGGTAAATTGTAAGGCTTTTCCCCACAATTCATCATCAAACCATTTGAATATTCTCGAAACATCCCATTCACTAAAATACGATCATACGGTTTGAGGAATTCTAAATGTTATCTTTTTTTGTCAAATTATTATATTTAAGTTCTACTTATATGGTTTGAGATTTGTAAATGTTATCTTTTTTTTGCCAAAATATTATATTTAAGCTCTACTTATATGGTTTGAGATTTCTAAATGTCATTTTTTTGCAAAAATATTATGTTTAATTTCTACTTATTTCATATTCATGTAATAGCTCTTCATGCAAAAACTTCCCAAGTAAATCCGTGAAGCGAAAAAACCCTTGCCAAACTCGAGCCTCTATGCTCACCGCATTGGGAATGCTATCTAGACCTGCATATGGCCATTGTGTAATAGGAGCCGTCATGTAACGGGAGCAGCACTGGCTCCTATACTAATATATATAGCTTATAGAGATAGTCATTATAGTTACCATACCAACAACCCACCTGTTGAAGCTGTCAAAGCAAAATCCTTAGGGAGGGGATTATATCTAAAAGATTATATATGTGTTTAATATAAATTAGCAATCACATCAGATGTTGCAACAGAAATGACTTAAGGCATAAATTTGAGAAGAATCATGACATATAAAAAACCATTGAAGATACAATATGTAACTGTATCTACCAGTATGTTTTTATTACATGTTTAAGGGGGTGGACTTTTTTTCAGGTGAGCACAGAGAAAAATCACTTTAATTATTCATTTATTTTTACATCTAACATCCATTCTAAACCATTAGATCTCACAATTAGTCATGCAATTATTTTTATTACATGTTTAAGGGGGCAGAGTTTTTTTACAAGTGAGCAGAGAGAAAAATCAATTTAATTATTCATTTATTTTTACATCTAGCATCCATTCTAAAGCATCAGATCACACAATTAGTCCTACAATTATCTCTCTTCCTACTTTCATATCCATGAGTTAAACTGAATTTCAAGCGGCTATGTCTGGCAAAAAGTTTTCAGTAGCATGAAAACCTTCTCTATACTTCCCACCAATGTTGCCACTTGAACTCAATATTCCTTGAAATATTTGATTTCTTTCCAAATTGGAATGACTCACTAAGAGTACTATCTAGTTTACCAAAATAATAGAAAATCTAATAATATTATGAAAACACAGTATTTGAATAACCATATCATAAACTATAGTTGCAGAAGAAGATGCGTGTTGCAGAGCAAAGAAGAGAAAGGTGTGGAGTATTCTCGGTAGGGTTATGAAGGATCTATAACATCTCAAAGGAGGCAAGGTGTATTCTTCTTCCGCGTGTTGAATGGTTGCACAAATCAAAATACAATTGTCACTTCAATCTCCTTCGACTAATTGAATAATGTGTTCTTGCATCTCATAATAAAGTGCCCTTCAAACTAATTAGTAGTGTTGTTACTATTGCATCAGCTGAGAAAATCATCACAAATCATAGAAAGGAATAATATTCAACTTTAGATTTGACAATTTCAATTTGGATGTAAACACAGGGATCTAAAAGGTGCACAACATTTGAAATGTTAGGCATGTATTACCTGCTAAAATCTACAATCGATTTAAGTTTATAACTAATTATCTCTGTATACATATGGTGTAGAAAATCGAAAGGCTAATAACACTATGGTAAGCAGAGCTCCATTTTCTCAATGCTTAT
>APFE031393356.1:188754-270110 GCA_000404065.3 Pinus taeda | reverse complement strand
AGCCTTGTCCTCAAGGCTGAAGCTGCAGAAACTGCTGCAGAATAGTGGCTGGCTCCCAAGTTGCATCTTCTGGAGAGGTGTCCTTCCATTTGACTAGGACTTCCTTAATCATGCGGCCGCGCAGTTGCTTGACTTGTGTGTCGAGGACCTGTTCCGGTTGAAGCCAGATGGATCCTTCTTCATCCCATTTCGGTAGACTAGTCTGAATTCTGCAATTATTCCCAATCACTTTCTTGAGGCATGAAACATGAAAAACTGGATGGATTTTTGCAGTAGGTGGCAAAGCCAACTTGTAGGCCACTTCTCCAATGCGTTGAAGTACTTGATATGGTATGTAGAATTTGGGAGAGAGTTTCTGACATCCTTTGTCTTTGAGTGATGTTTGCTTATATGGTTGGAACCGTAAAAAGACCTGATCCCCTTCTTGAAATTAGCACTCTGAGCGATGCTGGTCTACCTGTTGCTTCATGCGGTTCTGATCTTGGTGAAGATTCTCTCGAAGATGGGCTAGCATAGTTGTGCGGTGTTGTAGGAGTTGATCCACTGCCTGTACTTTTGAGCATCCCTTGAGATATGAAGTAGGTGAAGGCAGGAGTTGACCATATACAGCTTCATATGGAGTCATTTTGGTGGTGGCATGATAGTTGGTGTTATACCACCATTCTGCCAGAGGTAGCCACTGTACCCAAAGGTGTTTTTTTTTCTGAAGTAAAACACTTAAGGTAGGTTTCTAGACATTTGTTGACTGCTTCAGTTTGACCATCTGTTTGCGATGGTAGGAAGTACTGAGTTTTAGTTGAGTGCCTTGTATTCTGAAGAGTTCCTGCCAAAAATTACTGGTGAAGATCGGGTCGCGGTCGGACACAATAGAAATGGGCATGGCATGCAATTTGAAGATCCGATCCATGAATGTTTGAGCAACCAAGGTGGGTGTAAACGGGTGGGGGAGAGCGTAGAAATGAGCATACTTTGACAATCGGTCCACAACCACCATGATGACTGACTTGTTCCCTGACTTTGGAAGACCTGTAATGAAATCCATAGAAACTTCGGTCCAAATGGATGCCGGGATGGGCAATGGTTGTAAGGTGCCTGGTGTGCTGACTGTTTCCCCTTTGTGGCGTTGACAGACCTCGCATTTGGTTACGAATGTAAGGATGTCCTTTTTCATTCCTGTCCAGAAAAATGATCTTCTGGTGCGAGCATATGTCTTCTGAAAGCCCGAATGTCCTACAATGGGCGATGAGTGCATCTCCGCCAAAATGCGACTTTTGAAGGTGGATGTTGGTGATATTACGACTCTGTCCTTGTAGCGAAGAATATCATCCTGCCACGAGTAGCCCTTGGTGGAATTTGGATCGACCTGTAATTGAGAAATGAGTTGGGAGAGCTCGGGGTGTGAAAACCATTCTCTGCGAGCTTCTTCAATCCATTCTGGAATGGGGAGGGAAATAGCTAGCAGGGTGCTTTCTTCCTCAAACTGGCGAGATAATGCATCTGCTACACTATTGTCTTTCCCTTTCTTGTATATGATCTCATAATCATATCCCAACATTTTGGCTAGCCATTTATTTTGTTGTTGGGAGGAGAGGCGTTGCTCCAAAAAATATTTAAGACTGTGATGATCTGTGCGAATTTGGAAATGTCGCCCCAATAAATAAGGTCGCCAGGTGTCAACTGCATGTAAGATGGCCATCATTTCCTTCTCGTATGTAGATTGGCCCTGATTCTTCCCACTGAGTTGCTGGCTTGTGAAGGCCAATGGTCTCCCTTCCTGCATTATAACTGCCCCAATACCTGTTCCTGAAGCATCACATTCAATGACGAAAGATTTGGTGAAGTCAGGGAGTGCTAAAACTGGAGTGGAACACATGGCATTTTTTAGAGTTGTAAAGGCCTGTTGTGCTTCCTCATTCCAGAACAAAGAATTTTTCTTTAGGAGTTGGGTGAGGGGCTTCGCTATGCGACCATAGTTGCGGACAAATTTACGATAATGGCCTGTGAGACCCAAAATCTGCGTAAGCTCTTCAAGGTCTTAGGTTGAGGCCATTCCTGCATTGCTTGGATCTTTTTGGGGTCCACCTTGACACCCTCGCGCCCCACAATGTGGCCCAAATACTCCACCTCTGCCATGCCAAATGAACACTTGGACATCTTCATGAATAATTTCTGCTTGCGTAGCTGTTGCAAGAGTAGATCTACATGCTGAAGATGTGCTGCCCAAGTGCAACTATAGATGAGGATGTCATCGAAGAAGACAAGGACAAATTTCCTGAGATATGGTTTGAGAATGTCGTTCATAAGGCTCTGAAAAGTAGAGGGGGCATTACAAAGACCAAATGGCATGACCAGGAATTCATAGTGGCCTTCATGAGTTCTGAAAGCAATCTTGGGTATGTCGACTTCCTTCATGTGGATCTGGTGGTAAACTGACGAAGATCCAACTTCGTGAAAAATTGAGCCCCGTTAAGTTCATCCAGCAAATCATCAACCACTGGAATGGGAAATTTATCTTTGACTGTCAGCTTATTGAGGGCCCTGAAGTCAGGAAACATCCGCCACTCCCCATCTTTTTTGAGCACCATAACCACTGGGGATGAATAAGGACTGATGCTGGGACGAATGACCCCTGCTTCCAAAAGTTCCTTGATGATTTTTTCTATTTCGTTCTTTTGGGTGAACGGATATATGTATGGGCGCACATTTGGGGGTTGGGGCCCTGGAACCAAGGTGATGCTACGATCATGTTCCCCTCACGAGGGTGGAAGCCCATGAGGCTTGTCAAAGACCTGTAGATGGTTGTTTAAAATCTGTTGCATCTCAGGATGAAGTGGCGGCTGCTGGGTTTCGACTCCCTGGATGGCATTAAATTGAGCTACCACTCCATGATTGCCCTTTTTTAACAATTTTTCCATCCTATGCGAGCTTATGATAGAGGGGGCTCCCGCCTGGAGTCCTCGAAGGGTATGTGTGTGGTCGTTCTGCTTAAAACTCATATACAACTCCTGGAAATCCATTGTGATTGGCCCAAGAGTGCGGAGCCAGTCAGCTCCGAGGACAATGTCACAACCCCCCATGTTTATGGCAAACATGTGGGTTTTGAACTAATAATCCCCCATTTGAAGTTCGACATTTTCACAACGGCCTTCACATTTCATTGTACCCCCATCTGCAATTTGAACTTGGAAGTTAGAAACTGCTCGTACAAAGCAGTGCACTATTTCTGTGACTTTTTGATGGATGAAATTATGTGTACTTCCACTATCAATCAAAACTACTACTGGGCGATGTTTAATAAACCCTTTGATTTTGAGCGTTTGAGGGGAAGAAATCCCTACCAGGGCATGCAACGAAATAACTGGTTCGTCAAAGACATCGTCCTGTTGGTCATCGTCCTCTAGCGGCTCATGTTCCCCAAGTGTAGGATCTTCCTTTGTTGAGTTGTAGTCAGTGGCATCTATTTGAAAGAATTTGGGCTCGTTACATTTATGACCTGGGGAGTATTTGTCATCATAGTAGTAACATAGTCCTTGCTTCCTTCTTTCGGCCATTTCTGCAGGGGACACCTTTTGGACCTTAAGTGTTTGAGTCGTGTGCTGTGCCTGTGGGAGGCGACCTTTAGCGGGGAAATTTGGGTGACTGTATTGGGCTGCTAATGTACGTTCCACCTTACGAGCTACCTTGCAAGCCTCCATCCACGTGGGAGGGTGGTGAAGTAGCGCTTGAGCTCTGATGGCTTCTTTAAGACCGCTAATAAAACATTCTGTGTAGAACTCATTTGTGAGACCCTTCGTGCGGAAAGCTAAGCTTTCAAAAGCATTAATATATTCCTCTACTATACCAGTCTGTCTAAGGTTAGTGAGACGACCCAAATAAGAGTCTTCTTGTTCAAAGCGATCTTTAAGAGCTTTGGTAAATTGGGCCCAAGTCCTAAAATATCCATTGGAGCGCTGATGCCATTCCCACCATTGCCACCGTTCATTGTCGAAGTACATGCTCCCCAACACAAGCTTAGTCGCATCATCTAGGATCTGATTCAATTTGAAATACTGGTCCATTTGTGCTAGCCATGCTGCTGGGTGAGAACCATCAAATTTATGCATATCCAACTTAGGAAGTCGTTGATTGGGTGGTGGATGGGTGTGCCAGACGTGAGGAGAGTGGCTAGATTCACCGTAAATGCCTTCATAGCCATTATACCCCTCCTCGTGGGCTTGCTCCTTGCCGTTTGACCTCAAATCCTCCTTGCCATCTCCTTGCAATTTCTCTAGCTGGAGACTCATTCCTGAAAGTAGGGTGTTCATTTTACCCAGATCTATTTTGTCCAGCTGATTGTGTATTTTGTTCACCGTTTCCTCCAGTTTGTCCATCCTCTCATTGGCCATCGCTTGAGCTCTAGTTCCTACCATACACCGTTGTGATGAAAAATTGGGACCGCCAAAAAAACATTTTTGCCCAATTAATTGAATGGTACCACCATGCTCAGCTCGTCGTCCTGATTTTAATGGGCTATATCACCAATAAGCATCCCGGAACATCTCAGACTTTTTTTTTTTCTAACGGCGTTTTACTCCTTGATCAATACTGCAGTCGCCAAATCCTTAAAATGTCAATGTGGCCAAAAGTCCTGCGACAATTATACCCTGGTATAGGAACCCTACACAATGCTTCTGGTCTGCTGGATCTTAGAGAACTGGCTGGTTGGGACTGATGTCTGCTGCTGCTGCACTCCTTTGCTCAAGCGGATCTAGAAGAGATGATGAGTAAAAAAGGAACTAGGGTCTTGAGGAGTGTCAGGTGCTACAGATCGCAATATACATAAGGGTCTAGCAGTAGTACTCGGCCCAATGTTTCAGGGCTATAACTAAGGAGGGTCAACCGTACCCTTAGCCGTACCACCCGACTACCCTATCGTATGGGCGAGTAATCTCTCTGAGTGCTGTTCTCGGTGTACTGTAGCTGCAAGGCGGTCGCTGGTTTATCTATGGCGAGGTTTTCAGGGAGCCTATGGGGCTTCCGATATACCCAAAGGGTACGTGGAAGACAGTCCATGCGTGGTTCTGTCTAATGCACTACTACTCGAAGGTGTACCCACAGGGGTTATAAGGGATTCCAACAGACGTGACCACCTCTTGTATTTCCTGTGTGCATGCCTCCCCAAATCCACAGATTTATGCGCTCAACGACAGATCCCGCGATTTAAAGACGCCGGAACACGTCTCGAGCCAAAAAAATTTGCTACTAAATGGAGATCCCACCAGCCCTGGAAAGAGCTCTGATACCACTTGTTATGCTTCTTAACCTGCAAAAGATACCTAAATACAGAATATGCGAAGAAAAGAGACCGAGAACACAGAATGGTAATGACTTTATTATTCAGAGAGAAATGTTCACTTGCCTCTTCAAGGGGGCAACCTCCAATAGCGCAGAGCTCGATTAAAAAAAATAAGACACGATGCTCCTCGCAGGGAGTTACTATCCTTTATATATGACTCCTAGAAGTAATACCACGGGTCAATACCACTTATTACTAATGCCATCTATCTAATACTACAGCCCATTTGCAACTAACTGTGGTTCCTTTATTAATTGTTGATTAACCACTTACAATTATTAATATGGGCTTTATTGACTCTTAACTATGACGTGGTCCCATTACATAGATAAGGGGGTTAGGGTGGGACCGTATAATCTATAATTCAAGAATTGTTTTGATAAGTTCTTGACGATCAAACTTATGGAAAGCATTGTCTAACTCTTTAGAAAAGTGACCACATGAGTGACTTGTTTTTTAGGAAGTGTGACAACCCATTCCAATTGGTGCCCACAAAGCATGAATGAGAATGGCATGCATTTGAAATAATCTTCACACTTTTCAAGGTTTTCACATAGATTGGCAAAGGAAAGACTATGCCTATACCAAGCTACTCTGCCTTCACCTTCATATGTGTTATGTGACAAGAGATTCTAGAACTCCTCTGAGATATCAAAGTCATTTCCATAAGACATACATCTCAAAGGATGAAGCGTAACGTAAGACATGATAGAGGTGTGAAGATTCAAAATAGACTTTGAGGACTCATCTTGTCATCTGGCCCTCCTTCTAGCACCATAAATTTTCACGGTGCTGGACCCACCAACATGTTAGGGGATCTCCCTGGTAAGAATTCCCAACTAGTCCTCAGACCGTTTGGAGTAGGAGTCCCTGTCGTGGGTAGTAATTTTATGCCTTGACTGCGATAGCGCATATAGGTAAGTAAGAAATCCTTGTCATAAGCAAGTGTGTGAACTTGCAGTGATTCAAGAGAAATTCATGCGGAGGTTATAACATATACAGGGAAATGGAATTTTTCCCCTTAGAAGCCTATAATAGTAAAAAACCTAAAAGAAACACACAAGCTTAATGACATCGAAAAATGGAAAGAAGAATAGTAAAAAATCCAAAGTGATGAGTTAAATCAGCAACACGCTTCAATGAGATTCATAAAATCACATTCGGAATAGTCCATATATCAATGTGTAAGTTAAAACTACATACATTTCTAAAGTAACCAAAATAGTCAAACTACAATAACAACATATGCATGAAACGTGTTGGCTCTGTTATATTATATAAAAGTGAAAGTTCCATCCACACATACAACCATGACAACCACTAGCCCCAATAGTGGAATGTTACAGTCAATACCGTCTGCTCCTCCAAAGAGACATACTCGCTCTACATTATGAAGAAGCCAAGGCTCATCACAATACTTTCCAAGCCCTCTCTAAGAAATGCCTGGAAAATCTTGGCTCCCAAAAGCCTATTCTATGAGTTATGAGGTTCTATTTATAACAAAGGGTGGGGTGACCCTTGCTATTCCCCTTTGTCACTTTTGGACTATCCTCATGACTCTTCAACTTCATTACATAACTCTTTACATTACATATGATTGTTTGCATTCCAGTAATGACACTTGGAATTTTCACTTTACATCAAGTTTACAAAATGGTACATTTTACACATATACCCATGTGGGACAAAATGGCTTGAGTCAGCTAGACAATAGAACACTAAGACTCGAATGGTTGTTGAAAGACGAGCTCATCAACCTCCTCCCTGTGATCCTCAGTGATGAACTAATGCCATGCTTGGTAGTGCACAATGGTGTCCAACTACTCTTTGATGATGTCTTTCTAGAAATGAACTCTTGCCTCCATTTATTCTAGGTATACTGATTTGGAAGGTCTATCCAACTCATCCTGTAACATGCGCAGCTTAGTCCTAAGCAAGGCTAGACTGACGATGTACATGCCCATGTTATTTTAATTGACTTGAAAATTTGCATTGATGGCCATGAGCGTCAACTAATCAAAGTACATGTCGAGCTCTAGTATGACTTGGTTCTTCTCCTTGGCCTCAGTGAGTGTACCAATTAAAGGGGTCCCATACTTTCTCACCATGTCATCCAAACTTTGGTATAACCATGCATACGAAGCCTCAAAATTGGCGATGAGTGGCAGTAGTTCCTCATAGTTCTAGATTAGACTCTAGATGCATGCTTTGTCCATCTCTACCTACGACTTCATCATCTTGTACAGGTGAAGCGATGCTCCCTTGTACTTCGTTGTCCATGTCTATACAAGATCAATTGTTGCATGTATATCTGTAAGTGTTCATGCTACCTTGATGCATTGTTGTTGATGACCATGTGGATGGACAACTGCCTTGTGCACGGTGACGAACCTATCACATAGTCTCCACTCCATGTCTATACAAGATCAATTGTTGCATGTATATCTGAGTGTTCATGCTACCTTGATGCAATGTAGCTAATGACCATGTGGATGGACAACTACCTTGTGCACGGTGATGAACCTATCACATAGTCTCCACATGACTATTCCAAGAGTTGATACTTCAGCGAGTATCACTTTCTTCATCTCTACTCTAGTGGCTCTTGTTGATTATTCCTCTCTCTACCTAGCTGCTTGCAACTCCTTAGCCATGTAGTCATTTTCTGCTATCAAGAACTTAACAATCAAGGTTGTGGCTTCGGCATATGCTTTTGTAACGACAGCCAAGGCAGCTAGATGTCTTCATACATCTGACAAAATAATTTATTCTTGAAAATGCATAGGTGATGCATGCTTATTCGGGGTTTTCTCTCGACGGGTTGTACAAATTTCTGTTGCGACTCATCAAATTCTATGTTGTACACATTTTTCCTAGATTATCCTCAAGGAGAATGGTATCCCCTTGTTCACTTGGGTATCTCTCTATTGTCAGAGTTGGTGAAGCCTATGGAGTGACCTTGGCTTCTCTTGGAATGAGGTCAGTGTCCTAATCTTGTTCCGATTTTTCCATCTCCATATCCATCTTTTCTACTATCGATTCATCCTGCGAGCAAGTTCCTTTTGTTGTGACTTCTCACCTTGCTCCTCGTATTTTGCTAGTTCAGAGTCTTCAACCTGTATTGGTGCAATTTGCACTATCTATGCACCTTGCACTTCCTCATGTTCTTGTTCTTGTTCCTATTCATGCTCATGTTGCGCTTCATTCTCTCTTTTACACAACTCTTGCTCTTCTTTGAGCTTCTTTTGTACTTCCTACAAATTCCTCTCTACATCTTCCATTATTTTCTTCTCCCTCTGTCTTTGTTTTATCCTCATGTCACGCTTTCACCTCTTTTCTCTATCTTGAAAGCTACTTTCTCCACAAGTGGGTCTTCCTTAAACTTGTAGCTTTTCTCCATCCCTGTGCTTTTGGAAATATTCCTCTTGCCTTTGTCTTTCATAGTTTTATTGCTTGTTTCTCCCATTGTTGTTGCTCCCTATGGTGTTGTTGCCTTGACTGCTGCTAACCACTCTACTTCTATGCTGAATCATTGAGCTTAGAGAAGTTATAACAATATCTCCATGGGTCTTCCTCTCACCAATGACACACCCTGTGGATCCAATAATAGTACACTCTTGCATAGTGGTCCCTGCAAAATCCATGTGGGTCGTATGTATTGAAACTCTTGATGCTGAACTTAAGCTTATTGAATTCCTTGACCTCGACATCTACGTCTTTCAAACTCTCGATCGTGTACAACCCAATTTGCACAGGAAGCGTAGGCTATGATGCCTTCTTCTTCATGTGTAATCCAGCGGATAACCCTGTCGAGATGTGGTGTGCAACCTCTTACTTGACCAACTTGTCTGTGGTAAACCTCGGCATCACATGAGGTCTTCTCCATGTTGTACATCCTGATGAAGGTGCCATCAGGTGAGGCGTACCAATCGACAATGTTCAATAGAGCCTCCATTGTTGTCTGAGACATGCAAGGCAGATCTTTTTCAAAGATCATCATGTACAAAGGGGTGATGAAATAGTAATATTTTCTATCCATTAATTCTCTACAACTGCTATCTGAGAGAAACTTGCAATATATGTTCACAACACTCTCTAATGGTGTCTATGCCCAACCCATGCTAGGAAACTGTTGATGTGCATAGATTGCATTGAGCAGGTAGGAAGACATGAAGAATCTTGTTTTTGAATCCTTGGGTGAACTTTGGGCATTGGATACATCCATTTTCAACTGGAGAGACAACATGTCAGACCAGTTGAAAGGTTTTCCTTCACATTCTAGTGGATCTAACATAGCAACCCAACTCTACAGGAAGGTCTCTGTACTCCCTTGGCCATACAAACAACACGTGAAGATGACCAAGAATTGGTATGCCTTCTTGAGTGTCTTCATCCCTGTTATGTGGAATTTGCATCTACATATAAACACAACTTCCATAAGTGGGTAGCTACACTTAGAACAATAGAATTAAAGAGATTAACCTTTTCCTATAGAAGATAAATAAGAAAAGGGACCTACTTTTTATCTTTCGCTTCCCTTTGTCTCCTTTGAATAGCTCTTGTTGCTCCTTCTCGAACTAACTCTGCTTGATTAATACCTGCAATCATAAATAGAGGACAAAAACCAATCAAAGAAAGAGATTTATCTACTATAATAAAATGGAATCAAAATCATTTGCACATATAATCATTATACATAAAGACAAGAATATGGAAAATGTGTAAAAAACTTTATTAAGTAGAAGGAAGAGTTACAACCAAAGAAGTTTGATCCCATGTCACTCATCCAACTTGAGTTCCATCTTTCATCACACCAAAATCACAACACTCCAGTAGCATAACAATACTTTCTTATAATCTCAAACCTCAAACCAACAGTATCTCCTTACAATTCTTCAAAGTCCAGCCCCTGATCACTATGATTAGTGCTCAATTTATAGGGAAATGGAGGTGGTTTTGTCATAAATTGGGCATTGGATGGCTTTCCAATTTTGGAGTTAGTTTCCATGGATGAAGGGATAAGAGGATAGGAGGTTATTTGATTCATTCCCTATCCAATTTTGAGCTCATAGGAGAGGATAATAGGTGGCAATCTTCTAGAATGGTCTAGAATGTAGGAATATTCCTAGAACCCTATGAAGATTTCGCTCAATCTCACCCAGCATAGGTCAAAGTGGGGCTAGGTGCTCTGCAGAGCAGGCTTGAATGGGCCTAAGCACTCTACAAATTATTTACCCCTAACCAAGGCTGTGTTGGTCCCTCAAGGAGTCATTTCAGGATGTCTTAATGCCTGGAAACTCTCAGGAATGATGGCATTCAGTGAGATGACTTTTCTTGGGCATCAAGCAACTAAATTAGGGTTGGATGAGCCTTGATAGTATGGATCTGAATGTTGGGAGTGATGTGCAAAAATAGACTTGTAACAACTACCCCCTAAAGCATGAAGTCGAAAATGATAATGTCAAGTGATATGATTTATGATGTGATGAGGAGGTTCTGAAGCGGATGGTGACCTACATTAATTACAATACATAATATCATGATATTTTGGATTTTTCATGAATCGTTGAGGGAAGGCATACCCATGCTCAGCATACAAACTTTTCATTACATGTACATAAATCATATAGTCGTCTACAGATATACACCCATGATAGGAGGACCATCTGTGTAAAGCCATCGTATAGATGATTTAGTACTTTCATGAAATCGTAGCCCAGATGGATGAAACTAGATTCAGGGTCTTCTATCTCGTTAAATAATTTTCTCAAGTACGAGTCTAGCCATGTGAATATATGATCTGAAGTTGAACATGGGAAGACACCATATGATTACTAGCCAATGATGTAAGTCATTAACAGACGTGAGAGAGATCATCGATAATGATAATGATTCTCAGGGTACTGCAGTACATTCTGCATGGTGTGAATGGATGTTTTGATGTTGAACACCATACAAAGTCTTTTGGTCGAAGGCCAGTAATGTCAACCTATCACCAAAAGTGAGAAACCTGCCATTGATGTATGCAAGCCTCAAGGTACTGAAAGGGTGTTTCTAAGTCAACTTCTTGGATAATGTGCTGATGTTGACAAGAAGCAGATCATCGCATGAGGGCCTTGACGTATCCCACATCAACTACACGAAACGAGTGTAATGATTTTTGGAGACAGAATGTGATTGACGACTCAAGGTTCAGGAATGGTGGTCATGAAAATGAAGGTTTATGAGTATTGCAAATGATGAATTTTAACTAAGTGACTTCTCTTGAACATGTCGGTGACACTGAATGAATAGGCAGCAATGACCCAAAACCAAAGTAATGGATGCTATGATAGACCATAGGTATGATAACCATCAAGAAAATAACCAAAGCCAATTAGTCATCAAGATGAAGTGAAAGTGTCATGCTCAAGAGTGACCTACTACCATAAAGTGGTTTAACCCTTTTCCCATTTTCCCCAGTCATTATTGACTAGTACCTCTTTATTTTTTATCAAGCTTGAGGATGATAACATATTCTTGTTGTATAATTCCACCCTTCGGGTGAATCCATCGCTATGTGATATTTTAACGAGTCTAGTGAAGGTGAAAATCGGTCTTGTCATGATGGAAAAGTTTGACTCCATTTGATGTTTTAACAAGTTTAACGACAATGATAACTCGGTCTTTTTCATGTTTAGAGAGTCTGAAAAGGGACAAAAAAAAAACTCCACAAGTTCTTTTTTGTAAGTTTGTCTCTCAAGTCTGAAAAAGCATAAAATAATACAAGAGAGAATCTATTGACCATGTTCGATCAACGTATTCCTTTTTCGTAAATAATCTATCTTAGTTCAGAAAAGGGTTAAACTTATACTGAGTAGATGTCAATTCCAATCCATTAACAAGCTGAAAAGGACAAGTGCTGGGCAGTCTTTTCATATTTCAAGATTCTGAAAAGAGCTTAAAGAGGACTCCACTTAGAGGAATGAGTGGTGTCTAGAATAGAAGCTAGTTCTGGTGATGTTGGAACTTCTCAAACATGCTAATTTATGTGAAGAGGCTAGTAAAAGACTTCTTCTTAATGTGGTGATCATGCCAAGCTTTTTGCAACTGTTCCTCAAAAAAAGGTAAAACAACCGAGTGAAACCATATGATCGGCGTGAAAAACCCAAGGCTCATCTGATGGAAAAGGATGATAGAATGGAAATCACAAGGGTTAAAATGGAGATGGGTTCATTTTTACACAAGCTTGAACCATAGGGAACTATTCTTGGATTCAGTTTCTTGTTTACACAAGCTTGAAATGAAAAACTATACTTGGATTTATTTTCATTTTTACACAAGATAGAAACGAAAAACTATGCTTAATATTGGTTTACATGCCCCCAGCATGATGACTCGATTCTAGGTGCATTACCCCCAAGCTTCATTACATTCACCTAAGTAGACTACTTGTGGCTATTAGGTGGATGGAATGAAGGTTCATTTATGAGATCAAGTGAAAGATTCGGCTAGAATTTTACAAGATCTAATCAAAGACTCAAATTGGAACTTTGCTCAAAGAGACCTTGTTTCATTTTTTAATGAGCTTGACACAAGACAAGGAACTCTACTCAGATTCATTGTTTCATTTTTTAACGAGCTTCACACAAGGCAAGGAACTATGCTCTGGGACTTGTTTCATTTTTTTAATGAGGTTGACACAGTAAAAGAACTATCCTCATATTCCTTATTTCATTTTTTAACGAGCTTGACACAAGACAAGAAATATGCTCATGGGATCTGTTTCATTTTTTTTAATGAAGTTGACATAGTAAAAGAACTATCCTCATATTCCTTGTTTCATTTTTTAACGAGCTTGAGACAAGACAAGGAACTATGCTCATACCCTTCGTTTCATTTTTTAACAAGGTTGACACAAGACTAGAAACTATCCTCATATTCATTATTCATGACCCAAAAGAGGTCATGACTTCCAAGAGGTTCTGATCATATGGGAGAATAATGCTCTGGAAGGGATCCATAGCAAGGAATCAATTAGAGAGATCTGGTTCCAATGCCCCCATTACATAATGCACAACATCACGGAATTGATCGTCAGTTGATGTAGGCATGGAATGGGTTGCCACATAATTGACCCATGGCGGGGAAGATACCATTGGGACAAAAGGACCATTTAGGGAAGATGGTTGACTGGAAGCCATATTTGGACCAGGAAATGAAAGCTAATCAATGGTGACAATTCTAACTTCATGCGAGAAACACACCACTCAAAAGAGTGTTGAAACAATAGCTCCCATGTCATAAACATAGTTGCGCCCAAGAAATAAATTTTAATCTAAAGGGCCTGGGACTACCATCAGATTAAGATAAACAATTTTTCCTCCCAAAGTAATAGGAAACTAAGGAAGGATTCCTAATGGTTAATTGGTTCCTCTGTTAAAAGCCAGTAGATTCTAGGTAACAGGCACAAGCGGCGGTGAATCGAGCACTTGCCAAGCAATAGAGGAAAGGATACTCACAGATTCACCTCCATCTATAATAGTGCCAGGTACAATCATATTACAAATCTGTACTATGATATGGAATGGCACATAAGAAGGAAGATGACATCCTGTGAGTTGATTCCAATCAAAGGAAGTGACCAGACTACTTGGAGGGGGTACCGTAAGAATGGGATAATTACCCCCTTGAGTTACGAGAACGAGAGGATTTTCCTCCTGTCTTGATGGAATAGTAGGGTTTCCTCCAGGCTCATTGGAATCTGAAGAAACGGAAAGAACTTGAGTGGTATCATACTCACTCTCTACGAGAAAGGTACGATTAACTGAAGGTAAAATTGAGTCAACGTTTCCCTCAACCGGTGATTGGTTAGGTACAGATTCATGCGATTCACATTCACAGAGAGTGGGTTTGACCGATGGTTTATTTTGGTCAGTCACTTTAACAACTAGTGAAGGATTAAGGGAGAGTCTCCTGTAACTAGATGGAAGTCATTGCGGAGAAGTAGGACGGTTATCCAACACTTTTTTGGCTTCTTCTAGATAGGGACAAAGGTGAATGGCGTATTCCCTTCACATAACCTACAGGGAAACTTAACTTTACCCTTATTTCCATGAATTTTTCTACCTCCAGTTGATGTTGTGTCACCAGCATGATCTCCAAAATTTGATGACATGGGATGATGTGAATGAGAAGACCATTCTTTTAAGATCTGAGGAATACTAGAAAATTTTTGAAGAAAATGGTCTCCCGTACAAAGTTTGCAAGGATATTGAAGTTTGTGAGGCTCATCAGATGACTTCTCATCAGAAGTTGCATTCGAAGCAATGGTTGCTTGGTTTCCCCCTACTGAATTTTCTTCTTCTTCTTCTTCTTCCCTTTATTCTTCTACTTAGCCACCTGGTTACTAGTGTTAATACTTTCACCAGGTGAAGAGGAAGAAGGGGAGGAAGAAAAGACCAAGGAAGAAGGCAAAGGGTCAACTTTAGGATCAAATGGAGGTTGATTTTTTCCAGTTGGAGGAGTACTTGATTATAGAGAAATCATGACATTTTGAACCAAGGATTTAAAAAAAAACCATACTAGCAAGTTAATGGTAAATCCCAGAAGGGAAAATGTAGCCATATAAGCAGCTCCAATATTTCTGAAAGGAGGAAAAGGGCTAGGATTCCCATCAAAAGGAATTCCTTGACCGATGGACTCTAGAGTTGTTTCCATATGTTTCAACCTAAGATCAACTAAGGAGTGACGTGGAGGATTTTATCCACAGTCAAGTAATTTATTTTAATCCAAATAACATAACAAAACAAAAGAGGGATAATTTAGAAAAAAGGATTACCAAGCAACTGTGAACTACAATATACTGCCTCAATAAACCAAGTACTTAACATATGTGCAGGAAATCTCCCCGAATTTTGTGTTCGGTGTATCACAGTGTACAAGGTGGCCAACTTGGTTACCTAAGGATGGATAGCAGCCTAATGTAGTCCTCCCATAAATGCCCGAAAGTACGTGGAGGCTCAATCTGTGTTAGCACTGCCTAATGCGAAACTGTATAGTGAGGGAATTCAGTTATACTTTTTGTACTATAGCACTGCCCTATATACCCAAAAGCATGTGGATGAGATATGATATACTTACATACGTGGAATGAGGTATCACACTCGGAATGTATCGCAGACCATTAGCGACAACTGCTATGTTTAACGACGCCGGAAAACGTCTCTAGCATAGACCTCTAAATGTTATGTGTTAAGTTACAATGCTCCATTAGATTTATTGAGATAAATTTTAAGTTCATCTTCTTAAGAATTTTCCTTTCAACGTTCACCACGTGATGTATGTTTTCAATTCCTAGAATGCAACTAACATGAGAAATATTCTTTCATTCAATTAACGATGAAAATAGTAGCTAGTAAGGGATAGAGAAAGCATATATTTAAAAAAGAGCAAAAAGCACACCTAATGCAATTTCACTAGCTATTCATATCAAGCATTCAAAAACTACAATACGTAAAATGCAAGTTTTTCTTTTCATCCCCTTTAGTGTTTAGATGAACAAAAATAACTAGATGCACAAACAATCAATCAATACTTTTCACCAGAAACGAAGACTTTACGACACTTCCTTTTTAGAAAAGACTAATCAATATAAACTAACTTTGACAATGAATTGATAATGATAAAGAAAACTCTTAAGAAATGCTAAACAATCAAGGTCAAATTAGGGCTAGGATAAGAGATACAAGTTGATTTCAGAACGGCCATAGAAACATTGATCCTTAAACAAACAACTTTAGAAGCCAAATTGGAAAATCCAAGCCAATGACGGGTTTTTAAGCTTAAGGAGGATCAACACAGGTTAGAGTGGGAGTAGCTGCGTTGCAGAGCACTTTCTCTAAGCCAAGGGTGCTCTACAAAGCACTGTCCCCTAACCAAGCCTATGTTGGTGCTAGAGAGGCCAATCAAAAGACATCTAACCTCAATTTTTTGACCAAAAACACTTCAAAAAGACTGAAATAAGATCAATGGAGGTGAGTGAAGTCTACTAGGGTGTACTATGATGAGGATAAACTAATTGGAATGATGTTCGATCCATAGTATAGTCACCAATTTTTATGTGTAATTTTGCATCTATGGATAAACACAACTTCCCTAAGCGGGTATCTACACTTAGAACAATAGAATTAAAGAGTTTAACCTTTTCCTATAGAATATAAATAATAAAGGGGGCCTACTTGTTATCTTTCTCTTCCCTTTGTCTCCTTTGAATAGCTCCCATCACTCCTTCTTGAACTAAATCCGCTCGATCAGTACCTGCAATCATAAACAGAGGACAAAAACCAATCAAAGCAAGAGATCTATCTACTATAAGAAAATGGAATCAAAATAATTTGCACATATAATCATCATACATAATGAAAAGAATATGGGAAAAGGTGTAAAAAACTTTATTAAGTAGAAGGAAGAGTTACAACCAAAGAAGTCTGATCCCATGTCACTCATCCAAATTGAGTTCCATCCTTCATCACACTGAAAGCACAACACTCCGGCAGCATAACAATACTTGCTTATAATCTCAAACCTCAAACCAACAATATCTCCTTACAATTCTTCAAAGTCCAACCCTTAATCACCATGATGAGCACTCAATTTATAGGGAAATGGAGGTGGTTTTGTCATAAATTGGGCATTGAATGGCTTTCCAATTTGGGATTTAGTTTCCATGGATGAAGGGATGAGAGGATAAGAGGTTATTTGATTCATTCCCTATCCAATTTCAAGCTCATAGGAGAGGATAAGAGGTGGGAATCTTCTATAATGGTCTAGAATGTAGGAATATTCCTAGAACCCTATGAAGATTTCGCTTAATCTCATCCAGTACAGGTCAAAGTGGGCCTAGGTGCTCTACAAATCAGGCTTGAATGGGCCTAAGTGCTCTGTAGAGAATTTACCCCTGATCAAGGATGTGCTGGTGCCTCAAGGAGTCATTTCAGGATGTCTTCAGGCCACGAAACTCTCAGGAATGATGGCATTCAATGTGATGACTTTCCTAGGGCATGTAGCAAATGAATAAGGGTTTGATGAGCCCTAATAGTATTGATCGGGATTTTGGGAGTGATGTGCCCAAATAGACCTGAAATAGTCTCGTATATCTAGTTGGGTGTCTTCCTGAACTTTGTTGGCTCCCTTACCGAATGCTTCGAGATGTCTCTTGTATTTGTGTTGTTTTTGGGAGTGTAGAACGATGCATCGATCCTACTAACTAGCAATGGAAAATGATACATCTGATGATAATATTTCATCCTAAAGGAAGAAATCTTTGTTCCATTGACACTGATCAGTATCATCGTCTCATGATCAGTGTGTGAGGCAATCCATTGGATCACATCTACACATGGTAACACAGGAAACCTACATGCAACCTTGTACAATCTTGACTTATGTATGTTCACATAACCTTATTGGTCCTCCAAATTCTACTCAAAGTTGCATGAGAAAATAGTGTTCATGTCTTTCCATGTGATCTTTATTTCTTTTTCGATGAACATGTGTGTGTTTGTGTACACGGGCAAGATCATAGACCCCTGTTCAACCACATCCCTAGTACTGATTTCAACTATGTATTTTGATCTAACTCTCTTGGAGGCCATGTTACCTATAATGTAGAGAAGATGCGCAAAAAGCTATGGTACCTGTAGATAGAGAAGACACTCACGGCAAGACAATGTCAGCTAAAAACATCAAGCAACCCCAAAAACATTCAGGAAACAAACTAGTGACTGCATTGACTCTGGGAGGATGGGAGATTGTCAGTTCGAACCATACATTACATAGTCTCAATTGTCAATGAGGTTGGTTGCTAACTGGAACTATGCAATGCGTAGTCCATTGACGTTGACTGCTGACTAAAATTTCATAATGCACCAAACAGTCAAGCTGGATTGCTGGTTGGAACTGTGCATTGTGTAGTTCCAATGGGTAGGACTAGGTATTGCCTCCTAGGATTTCATAGAGCACATCTGGGAGTCAGTGTCGGCATATTCTATGCAATTCCTAGAGTCCAGGCAAAGCCTTGACTTATAGGAATGTGCAGAGCATGTTGGGAGACACAAGATTGAGGCTAAGACAACCCAGATCTGCCCAACGACAAACTAAAAATGTGAAGGACTGAGTGTTTGTGCAAATATGGTCTAGATATGAGTGAACGGAAATTTTTCAATTCAAGCAAGTGCATAAATCAGTCAAATGAAAAAAACCAAGAAGATCATGAAGCGAGTCACCGTAACGACAACTATAAGTGTAGAAACAATTTTATGCATGTGATACTAAGGAAAAGTAATGAAAAACTTGAAAAATCACTTCTATAAGCTAAAACACATTGGAATGCCAGCGGTCATTCAATAAAACGAAGGAAACAACACTCATACAAGCTTAAAACTAAAAAGCGATAGAAAAAACGGCAAAAGGCAGGAAAAGTTGTGCCAACATGTTGAAGGTTCTTAGATGCCTCGAGAATGTCAGAGCTCCAACATAAAATTTGAAGAATGAGCTCAGAGGCATTGTTTAAGTAGATTTGGCGAAAATAGAGTTTATGATGTGCATGCCACAAATCTAGGAAAAAGTGACACTTGGCGAGGAGTTTCTAAAAACAACTTTGCATGTAAGTTATGCTGCTAAAAATAGATCCCTAAAATCTAAGGATGCTTTTCATTTTTTTCTTTTTTTCTTTTTCAGGAAAATTTGCCCAGTATGCAAGGAAGGATTGTTCATTTCTAGAGGGAACCGAGCAACCTACCGGCACATGCGACAGACAACAAATAAGGGAAAACTTTTGCATTGTTTCTTGGATGAGTGACCCTGGATGGCTGGCCAGCTCTGCATAAATTTCATAGTAGTGATGTTGGGCTTCTCTGTGAATTTCATGAGAGCAGTGTTGCTGGCCAGTTCTGTGCAATTCTGGAGAACAGTGTAGTTGGCCTGGGCTACTCTACACATTTCTGGAGAGCATTATAGTTGGCTAGTTATGCACATTTCTGGAGGGAAATTCAGTTGGCCTAGCCTAATCTGTGCAATTCTATATAGAAGTGTCAGTTGGCTAGAACTGCACATTTCTAGAGAGAAGTACCAGCTGCCCTACTCTGTGCCATTTCCAAAGCAAGGTTGGCTAGCCTACTCTATGCAACTTCTCAATGCAGGGCAGCTGTTGGGCTACTAATTTCTCATTTCCTAAGGGGAAGACAAGCTGGCCCTTCAGGATGGCACAGTTTTTCCTGAAATTCATTTGACTGGATATGAATGAAGTGTTGGATGTGATTGTGGTTGACTGACATGACAAGTGAGTGAACACTAGTTGTTAAATGAAAGATGAACTCAAATAAACACAAGTACCTTATCAATGCATGATAGTTGAGATGATTTTGAGGAGGGAGGCTCCAAAATGAAGCGAATGAAAAATTTTGGAGGGTGGTTGTAGTCGCTACAGCATACTCGAATTCTACTTTAAAGAATTCTACTTGCTAAAATTAATTTCTTTGCCTTTGGTTTACTCAAGGTTTTCCTCCATGCATAAAGTCTATTTTTATCTTTTGTCTTCTCCAACTATCTCTTTTTTATTTCATATGTAGGTCTTAAAACACTTCTATATTGTTTAAAGCTCAATCTCTAAGTTAAACTAATTAAATCTACTTCAAATAGTAAATTCTAGACTTATATTTTAGATAACAATATTTTTTTATCGTGCACTTGAATGCTTGCATGAATTCTTCATTTTTGCCTTTTTCCTATTCACCCAAGTCTTCTAAATTTTCTCTTCAATTTATAATTCACTGGTCTATTTTTCTAAGTTCAATCTCTAAGTTTTTCTATCAATTCTGCTTATTTTGGCAGTTTACAGGTTTTAGTTTTAGTTTATTATTTTTTGCGAGCTCTAACTTTGGCTTAACTTCCAATTCTACCTCTTAAGTTTTCCATGCCACCCTATTTGTCCTTAAGCCCTATGTCTTGCCCCCTTAACCCATAATACCAAGGGTTCCAACCTCAATCCTAATCCTATGTGCTTAACCATAAACTCCATGGGCCCTTTGTACTTTAAGCCCCAAGGGCTTATATTCCTTTGTGTCATCGATCTATTCATCACATAGAACCTCATAGAGACACTAAAACCTGACCCCTAGCACCTTCTCCCTGACATTCCTCTATTCTACAATTTTAAAACCTTATTTGGTATGCCTTGTAGGATTATATGTCCCATGGGGCCACCTTTTTTCTTCCCCATTCATCGTCACTTCCCAACTAGATTTTCGTAATGTCCTTGTGCTCATCATCCCATTTTTCTCCTTTGTGTTCTATTCAAATACTTTTGGGGTTGATCTTTAGGGATGATTTCATGCTCTCATGATCTCCACCACGTGGCACCATCTTAGTGGTGATACATGTCACCTGAAAATGGCCCACTACGGTACCTAAAAAGTATAAAAATGCATGACACATGTCCTCCTCCCATTGGGCCACATCATGAGGACGTCATCATCCAACTGTACATGCCAAGTGTTTTGTATGGGCTGATGACATTTTTCCACATTATATCTCAGTCTCCTCTGCCTATCCATTGGTCATTGGGTCCCTACCTTGATCACATGTTGTGGTCACAATTATGGTCACATTCATGGTTAAACAAAACCACTTGGTAGTTTGTGCACCCCCTCTTACTTGGTTGGTGGCATAGAGGAGGATGGGAGTAGTATAATCATCCTCCAATGTTTATCTAATGATCAACGGTATGGAAAAACCACCCATTACACCACCCCGTGCACGTTAACAGTCGAGTGACAAGGCTTCGTACAATTTTATAGATGGGTCAGTGAGGATGTGTGGTACCCGATTCATTGCTGGAAAGGCCCTCCATTTAACTCTCATGACCCACTGGGATTGTTTCATCGCTCTTGTGTCTTCCTATACAACTATTTTATTCACTTTTTGAAAACTTCTAGGTACTCCTATCAGGATGAGTTGTATAGGGGGCTCCACCAATAACCAATAGAAAATCTTTTCATTATGTTGTTGACTGGCACATTTTAGTGGCGCTTTGGTTAGCGGTTCCACCAACTTACTCGGCCACTTTTGGAAAAACACCAAAATAACACATTGTTGGAAATAATACTGAGAGGGGGGGTGAATCAGTATTATCAAATATTTTTCAATAAACACTTGCAGATATGACTAATGAAACTTGCATATACCTTCCAGATTTTAATGTAATTTATTCTTTAGATGTTAACCATTAATATGTATGCCAGAACCATATAATAATGAATAGGAACAAGAACATAGATAGTCACACCAAAGAACACCAGATATAAGGTGGAAACCCAATGTAGGTGAAAACCACCTACTGCAATATGTCTCTATCTTCTTTCAATTAGAAACTTCTTTTTACAATGATTTTGTACTGGTGCAGTTCTTTACCAGTACGCAACCTGGAACCTGCAGAGAGCTACAACCCTCTCTCGTTTTCTAGCTTCTCCTATAAGGGAGCTACAACCCTCCTAGCTCTTGTACTAGCTAAGATACTAGTACATAGGTGCTGACCTACAGAAGGATACTACCTTCTCTTTCCTTCCAGGGACCATGTTTCATCAATTTTCAAACTGGATCCAAGTAATCATCAAGTATATGTGCATCAATCAATTAACCAATAACTTCTCAGAATGTTGTAATCAGACAAACAGTACCAGTAACCAGACACCAAGTCTATACCCAGAACACTGCATCAATAGAAAAAATCAGTTAAAATATACTTCAAGAAAAGTCTGCAACTTCACCAATAGTACACTACAGATGTCCGCACTTTCTCTGTCTGTGGCCTGAGATACTTCGCTCCTGTGCTGTCAGTGACCTACGCAGCTTCGCACCCGCATTGTTTCTGCTCTACGCACCTCCGCACCTACGATGTCTTCTGATCTGCGCACCTCTGCACCTGCTCCTTCACTGGTACTGTGCACCTGTGCCTTCTTTGGTGCTGCGCACCTCTAGATATAGACAGTTTATCAGTCCTCAATATACCCTAGATTGTCAAATTCATAGATCCGATCAAGCGCCAAAGAGATCTCAACCCATCAGTAGATCTGACTTATAATGATCCGGTTTCTTCTTGATTCAGGTTCAACTATAACTCCCCAACCGATTATCAGAAATTCAGATCTTGCTATTCTTAAGATATTCAACACACTTGTGTCCAGCCAAATGATCTCCTTTCCTTTTTATAGCCAAGGTCTTACTCAAACCATGGATCAAAACCATTGAGAAACAATACTAGGGACCCAAAACCTGGGTTCAATATCTTAGATGCAAAACCACAGACCAAAACCATAGGATCGAAAACGTCGGGCTAAATACCATGGACCAAACTTAAGGTGCGTGATTTTCTCTGCATGAAAGTCCATGCATTTTAGGTTCGCACCTTTTGTTCGGAACACCTACGAACATGTCCGCACTCTGTGAACTGCGCATCTGCACAACCTGCCAATGTTCTGCACATTTTGATCGGTGCACCTACGGAACCTGAAAATAACACTGCTACACTTACAATTTGTCATCTGAGATGAGTGGGTTTCCATCAAGTACAACATATGCATCATAATGCCAACAATATCCCCCTTTGGACTTGATGGCAACAACATCCAATCACTCTCCCCCTTTGACATCAAGGGAAAAGGGCGTACCTCATTCTGCTGACCATACTCCCCCTGAGCACCTGCTAAAGTTTCTGTTTGGCTGAAATGCTGGTCATGCTCCCCCTGACTGTAAGAAACGACTGCAAAAACAAGATGTTCTTCAAGAGAGAACATGACTCCATACATCATAAGTAACCTTCTTATCATCAAGACTTATACATCCATCTCATAAAGCAAGAACAAGGATCATTCATCCCAGGCATAGTGGGGAAACCAAAATGGGTCGTTACATGACCTTGATATGAAAGAAAATACATGACATAGAGATAAGAACAACTATCATCAGCAGAATCAACCTTCAGACCAGTACACAGAGATCTCGTTCAGCATCTACTCCACCAAAAACTTTTGTGAAATCAAACCAAGAACTTCTAATATAATGCCAATAATGCATTATTAGAAGAATATATGCTCCCCCTGAACCTGTGCCAGATGTTCTCTGACAGACCCATATCGGACTTTCTTCACCCAGAACTCGACCCACATAGACCGGCAAATGTACGCGTATCCACCTGCGTACAACAGACAAGATTCAATAGCACGATGATGCATCAACAACCCCTAGCTTATGTCTGATGTATTCAAATGTCTCCCTGGGCAGAGGTTTGGTGAGTATATCAGCCACTTGTTCATTAGATGGAACATACTCCAACTTGACTTTTTGTTCAAGCACTTGTTCTCATAGAAAATGATACTTGATAGGTATGTGCTTAGTTTTTGAGTGCATGATAGGATTCTTTGAAATACTTATTGCACTTGTATTATCACAAAAAATGGAAATAGGTGAAGTACAAGTGACTTGGAGATGTTGCAATGCTTGCATCATCCAAAGGAGTTGTGTGCAGCAAGATGCAGTAGCTACATATTCTGCTTCAGCTGTAGATAATGCAATGGAACTTTGTTTCTTGCTGAACCAAGATACCAATCTAGGACCCATGAAGAATGCACCTCCACTAGTACTTTTCCTGTCATCCACGCTACCTGCCCAATCTACATCTATATATGCATGAAGCGTGAGATTTGTATCTCTAGGATACCATAATCCATAGTTTTGAGTCCCTTGAAGATACTTGAAAATTCTCTTGAATGCCTGAAGATGAGTTTCCTTTGGGTTAGCCTGAAACCTTCCAACTATCCCTACTGCATGCATAATGTCTGGTCGGGTACCTGTTAGATAAAGTAGACTACCAACCATGGATCTATAGGTTGGTTGATGAACAGTTGTTGATTCATCATTTGCGCTGAGGCTGCATCTTGTTATCATAGGAGTACATACTGGTTTTGAATCCTCCATCCCATACTTCTTCAAGATTTGCTTGAGATACTTGGTTTTTGAAACAAAGATACCGTATTTGTTTTGTTGCACTTGTAAACCAAGGAAATATGTGAGCTCACTGAGCAGGGACATTTCAAATTATTTCTGCATCACCAAGGCAAAGTTTTGACTCATGGCTTCTTCATTGCTGCCAAAAATGATATCATCAACATATACAACAAGTATTAGTATTTTATTATTGTCAACTTTTATATATAGATTGTTGTCTTTTGATCCTTTTGCAAAATCTTGTTGATGAAGGTACTCATCCAACTAAAAATACCAAGCCCTTAGAGCTTGTTTAAGGCCATAGAGAGCCTTTTTGAGTCTGCATACAAGATTTGGATCATTTCCAAGTATAAACCCATCTGGTTTCTCAATGTACACTTCTTCATTCAAGTCTCCATTCAGAAATGCAAATTTTACGTCCATTTGAAATACCTTGAACTTCTGAAAGCTAGAGAGAGCGAGGAGCATTCTTATAGCCTCAAGTCTGGCAACTGGAGCAAAGGTTTCTTCAAAGTCTATGCCTTCTTGTTGTGCATATCCTTTACAAACAAGTCTTTCCTTGTTCCTAACCACATCCCCATTTTCATTGAGCTTATTTTTGAAAATCCATTTTGTCCCTATGACATTTTTATCGATTGGTCTAGGAACCAACTCCCAAGTGTTATTCTTTTCAATCTGTTCGAGTTATTCTTCCATAGCTTTGACCCAGCATTCATCTTTGTACACCTCTCTTACATCTTGCAGTTCAGTGGAGGAGAGAAATGCCAAATAGCTTGAAGCTTCAGCTATTGATCTTCTTGTTTGTATACCAGCCTCTTTTTGCCTCAATATCTGAGATTCTAGATGATTCTTCTGAAGAAACCTGGATGGAGTCTTTTCTTCTATCCTTATCTGTTCTTTTGGAACCTCATGGGTTTCTTCTTCATCATGAATCTGATTTGATGGATAGTCCTCATCATCTTCAAAATCTTCAGATCTTACCTTCCTAGGAGTGCTTTCTTCTTCATCAACCACTACATCAATACTTTCAACTATTTTTCCAAGCCTTTTATTGTAACACTTGTATGCTTTTATGTGGGGAGAGTAACCAAGGAGAATGCCTTTATTTGCTCTAGGTTCAAACTTGCCAAGATTTTCATCAGTATTTTTGATGTAGCATTTTCTCCCAAAAATTTTGAAGTATTTTACCGAGGGAGTCTGACCATACCATAGTTCATGAGGGGTCTGAGTGTTGTTTACCTGGACATTTGTCTTGTTGAGAATAACAACAGCAGCAAATGTAGCTTCACCCCAGAAGGTTGCAGGAGTTCCAGACTCATCCAACATAGCACGGGCCATTTGTTGAAATGTTCTATTCATTCTTTCCACTATTCCATTTGCTACAAAGTTCTAGTTGTAGAGAATTCCCTTCTTATTCCATGTTCTTCACAAAAATTGAAAAATTCATTTGAGGTAAACTCCCCACCTCTATCAGACCTAAGGCATTTAATTTTTTGATCTGATTCGTTTTCAACCAAGGCTTTGAAAGATTTGAATTTTTCGAAGGCTTCATCTTTGTGCTTCATAAGTCCTATCCAACACATCCTGGAAAAGTCATCAATGAATAATATAAAGTATTCTTCTCCCCGAGGTGACCTTTTCCTAGATGGACCACATACATCAGTATGGACAAGTTCAAGTGGCCTGCTAGCTGATCCTTCTTTCTCATTGAAGTTAGTTCTGGTTTGCTTACCAAACTGACATGATTTGCATATTGTATTGTCTAGAATTCTGATGTCTAGAAGACCACGAATTGCCTGATATTTGCAAGCTTTCCTTATTTGCAAGAAGCTTAGATGCCCCAATCTCTAGTGCCATAACTAGTGTTCATCATTCTTGCTTAGATAGCATTGACATTTTCCTTCTTTGAATATGTATAAATTATTTGGAGTTCTTATGCCTTTGATCACTATTTTTCCTGTATCAAGATCACGAACACTACACCCATTTGATCGAAATATTACCTCAGTTCCTTGATCGCACATCTGACTGACACTGAATAAATTATGCTTTAAGCCATCAACATACATAACATTTCCAGCTTTGACGTTTTCTTTCAACTAAATAGAACCTTTACCTTTTATGAGCGCAGGGGTTTCATTTCCAAATGAGACCTTCTTCTCCGTCTCTAAGGCACTATATGACTGAAGTTTTTCCTTATCACCCGTCATATGTTTCGAACATCCACTGTCGATGTACCATTGATTTTCCTGTCCTTCTGCATATAAGGCTATCCCACATCTTTCTGGTTGTGTTTCTTTCATTCTCCATGATTTGGAACTTGAGGCTTGTTCCTTCTGAGTTGTCTACTGAAACTTGCTCCTACATTCAGAATCTTCATGACCGAAATTGTTACACATAGAACATTCTATTTCATTCTCAAGGGCAGAAAAGTTATTGTAGGTCCTTTTTATGATCCCAGTCATACTTCTTTGTTTTTGAGCTTGTCTAGTAATGATTGTCTTATAGGCAACACATTGAGCTACTTTGTGACCAAAGTTATGACAAGAGAAACATTGGCCATTGAAGAAACTCCTGCGATTATCAAATCTACCTACCAAGTGATTGTAGTTTCTATCGACATCCATTGTTGAGGCAAATTGAGATGTTTTTACCTGTGGCTAGTTGTAGCTTCTGTTCATCCTTAACGTAGATTGCCCCCGATTTACCTAGTAGTCTTTGTTCATTCTTGAGGTAAATTTTCCCTAATTTACCTGGTGATCTCCATTGGGCCTTTTCTCACTTCTCCTTGCTGCATCAAGATAAATTTTGGAGGTGGATGGTTTCTGCGTTGGAGTTGCTTCTTCATTATATCCCAGACCTGTCTTGATTAGTGATGAACGTTGCACTTTGATAATCTCATCTAACGTTTCAAATCCTTTAACAAATCTAAGATTAAGAGCTTTAGTTTTCTCAATCTCTTTTCTAAGTCCCACAATTTCACATTCTATTTTTTCATGATGTTTTTCCCTTTCAACCAGTTGGAATTGTAGAGTATCAATAATCATATTTTTCTCTTCTAAACAAATTTTGAGTTTAGAAATATCTTCATAAAGACCTTCTTCATCTATAGCATCCATGAAATCATCATCTTCAAAAGCCATTAAAAGTCTATAATTATTACCTTGTTCATCTTCATCACTATTTGAAAAACCATCACTGTCTTCATGAGTGTAATAGCTTTTCTTATTTACATTCTGCTTCTTGTTCCATCTAACAGGCTCCTGACCTTTGTCCAGCTTATCTTTATGAGGACACCTGGCAGCATAATGACCGACTCTTCCATACGCAAAACATTTGAAAGGTAATTTACCTCTGAATCTTCCAACACCCCATTGAAGGTTCTTGACAAAATTTGATTCTTCCTCTGCTTCTGACATATGTCCTGAGTCATAGGAGTCTCCTTTTCCTGAGGCCTTGAATGCAGCTTCTCTTCTGTCTGATGGTCCCCCTTTCGTCGTTTCATAAGCGGTTAGAATTTTGTGTAGCTACGATATGGTAATTTTCTATAGATTCTCCTTTTCTTCTATTGCAAAAACTTTTGATTCAAACTTAGAAGACAAAGATCTTGGAACCTTTTCAACCACAATAGCCTCTTTTATTTCTTCACCCAAATTTTTCATACAATTAACAATCTCATATATACATCGGAAATAGTTAGCCACACTTTCATCATTGTACATTCTGAGATTTTCATACTAAATTCTGAGGGTTTGAAGTTTTTCTCGTTTTACCTGTTCATCTCCTTCATAGCTCAGAACGATCTTGTCCCATATTTCTTTTGCAGTTTTATACTGCATAACCTTGACGAATTATGATTGAGATAGACATCCTAATAGAGTATTGACAGCCTTTGCATTTGTTTCAAACTGCTTCTTCTCAGCCGGATCTGTGGGAGTTGCTGATGGAAAAGTGTACCCTGTATCTATGATATCCCAGACTTTTGTACCAAGAGATTGAAATAGGCAGTGACTCTTACCTTCTAATAGACGAAATTGGTCCCATCAAAAATTGGTGGCCTGATCGATGCTTCTCTCTCGTTGTTGCTCATGATGATAGATCTTCCTTCGAGCGATCAAGCTTCTTCTAAAGGACCTGCTCTGATACCAATTGTTGGAAATAATAATGAGAGGGGAGGTGAATCAGCATTATCAAATATTTTTCAATAAACACTTGCAGATCTGACTAATGAAACTTGTATATACCTTCCAGATTTTAATGTAATTTATTCTTTAGATGTTAACCATTAATCTGTATGTCAGAACCATATAATAATGAACAGGAACAAGAACATAGACAGTCACACCAAAGAACACCAGATATAAGGTGGAAACCCAATCTGGGTGAAAACCACCTCCTGCAATATGTCTCTATCTTCTTTCAATTAGAAACTTCTTTTTACAATGATTTTGTACTCGTGCAGTCCTTTACCAGTACGCAGGCTTTGCAGAGAGCTACAACCCTCTCTCGTTTTCCAGCTTCTCCTATAAGGGAGCTACAACCCTCTTAGCTCTTGTACTAGCTAAGATACTAGTACGTAGGTGCTGACCTACAGAAGGCTACTACCTTCTCTTTCCTTCCAGGGACCACGTTTCATCAATTTTCAAACTGGATCCAAGTAATCATCAAGTATATGTGCATCAATCAATTAAATAATAACTTCTCAGAATGTTGTAACCAGACAGACAGTACCAGTAACCAGACTCCAAGTCTATACCCAGAACACTGCATCAATAGACAAAATCAGTGAAAATATACTTCAACAAAAGTCCGCAACTTCACCAGTAGTACCCTGCGGATGTCCGCACTTTCTCTGTCTGTGGCCTGCGCAGCTTCGCTCCTGCGCTGTCTGTGACCTGCGCAGCTTCACACCCGTACTGTTTGTGCTCTGCGCACCTCCGCACTTGCGGCGTCTTCTGATCTGAGCACCTCCGCACCTACTCCTTCACTGGTACTGCACCAGCGCCTTCTCTAGTGATGCGCACCTCCGCACTTGCGCCTTCTCTAATGCTGCGCACCTCCGCACCTGCTCCTTCTCTGGTGCTGCGCACCTCCGGATATAGGCAGTTTATCAGTGCTCAAATATACGCCAGACTGTCAAATTCACAGATCCATTCAAACACCAAAGAGATCTCGACCCATCTGTAGATCTGACTTATAATGCTCCAGCTTCTTCTTGATTCAGGTTCATCTATAACTCACCAACCGATTATCAGAAATTCAGATCTTACTATTCTTAAGATATTCAACCCACTTCTCCTCTTGCCAACTGATCTCCTTTCCCTTTTTATAGCCAAGGCCTTACTCAAACCATGGATCAAAACCATTGAGAAACAATACTATGGATCCAAAACCTGGGTCAATATTTTAGATGCAAAACCACGGACCAAAACCATAGGATCAAAGACATCGGACTAAATACCATGGACCAAACATAAGATGCACGATTTTCTCTGCATGAAAGTCTTTGCATTTTAGGTTCGCACCTTTTGTGCGAAAGACCTGCGAACATGTCTGCACCTTTTCAACGGTCCTGCTGGGCAACCTGCCGATGACTGCATCTTCTAATCGGTGCACCTGCAGAACTAGAAAATAACATTGTTGCACTTATAACTTATTATCTGAGATGAGTGGGTTGCCATCATGTACAACATATGCATCATAATGCCAACACTTTTGATGCCCTCCTTTACACAGATATCTGTGAAGTCTTTGTCCGTATACTCTCCACCATTATCTAAACACAATACCTTTAGCTTTTTCCCTATCATGTTCTTTACGAGAGCCTTAAACTCTCTGAACCGATCAAAGACCTCATCCTTGGTCTTTAAGAAATAGATCCAGGTTTTCTAGAGTGACCATCAATAAAGGTGACAAAGTATTCACCAACACTAAGAGCTCTTATGGACATTGGGCCACAAATATCAAAGTGTATCGATCCCAATACGCCTTCCGCTCTGCTGTTACTTCAGGGAAAGGTTACTTTAGCGTACATCCTTAGTACGCATCCTCTGCGTACATCATCATTCTGAGTACTAAGGACTGGAACTCCTGTAACAGTCTTTTTGAGCATCCTTAGTGCTCCATGGTCTAAGGGTCCCATTCTCCTGTGCCATAGTTCATTTAGTTCACTTTCACCATTATCATTGCTACCTATCAGTGCCATTGGAGACTCGAGCTGCAATCTATACAATCTGTTGCTTTGAGCTCCAATTTGTCTCTTCTTCTTCCAGTGAAAATTCCTAAGCTGGAATCCCTATTGCAGCAAATTGATGTTACTTCTCCTACTTGATCATACAAGTTATTTACTGTCTTCTACGGTAAATTTCGAAGTAAACACATCTTCAGCCTTCACTTAATTAATATATTTGCGGAAACAAAATATTGAGCAAGAAAGAACAATGCAACACATAAGACACAGTTATTTTTGGACAAATAGTCCTCGGAAAAACCCAATGCGAGAAAACTGGTGCAATAGCTCTGAGGATTTATTATTACGCAGGAGAAAATTCTGAGTACAAATCTAGGATGCTCAACAAGCTTTACAGAGAGAACACTGAACAAAAGACTGGTGAAATGGTCTCACCCTGTCACTGGAGAATCAGTGACTAATCCTTCAGCTCTGGAGGCTCTGCGTCACTCTCTACGTAGCTTCCACGCAGAACTAAATCACCCTGGGCTTCTTCTGCATCATCCCTCCTGGGTATTATGCTGCCTCTCAACGCTAGATCCTCTGCTGGCTGAGAAATTGAATTTTGTTAAATTTTAGGTATGTTCTATGCTTAGAGCAATTTATTTCAATTTTCACAATTAGCTCCATATCTTTTCCAAATTAGCAATCACACCAACATTAAAGTAAATGGCAGATAGAACATAAACATAAATCATAGAAGACAAGCTAAGACAAGAGGACACAAGATGTGGCGCTAGCCAGGGACAAACCCCAATGTGGGGAAACCCTTGATCAATTCTTCTTATATTTTCTTCAATAGCTCAGCAGAGAGAAAGAGAGAGATAGTATGTTTACAACAGAAGTCAACACTTTGACTTATCTAGATAAGAGCATAGATCATCTCTAAGAAGATGATACATGAGAACAGTTGAAGACATGCTGCTTCAATTGATTCTCCAAGGTGACTCCTTCACCTATCGTTGTGCTGCATTTCGTCATCATGCTACACCTCACCGTGTTGCACCATGCTGCACCCATCATCACTATGCTGCATCTCATCATGCTTCATTAATCATGATTGTGCCCATCACTGTACTGTATTATGTGCCATTGCTGCACCATGTTGCCATACTGACCAATGTGCTGGTTGCATCTTGTTTGCTTGTTGTCCCTAGCTTGCTTGTTGTCCCTAGCATGCTTGTTGTAACATTGCATGCTTGGTGTATTTGTTGCTAAGTACCATACAACTGTCCCAATGTTAGTTAGTTGTCCCTTGCATGCTTCTCTCCTTCAGAGACAGATGCTCCTTCTATTTCAGCAGTTATGGCAGTTTCGGTTGTTCCCGACAGTTCTGACTTTTCCGACAGTCCCGACATTTCCGGCTATTCCATCTTTTCCAACTTTTCCGGCATTTCCGACTTTTCCAGCTTTTCTAGCTTTTCCGACAATTCTGGCGTTTTCAACAGTTCCGACTTTTCCCGCATTTCCGGCAGTTCTGGCATTTCCTGTAGTTCCAACTTTTCCAGCTTTTCTGGCAGTTCCAGCTTTTCCGGCAGTTTCGGCTTTTCCAACTATTCCAACAATTCCGGCTTTCTGACAATTCCGGCTTTTCCAACTTTTCTGGTTAAGAGCATAAATCATCTCTAAGAAGATGATACATGAGAACAGTTGAAGACATGTTGCTTCAACTGATTCTCCAAGGTGACTCCACCTATCGTTGTGCTGCATTTCGTCATCATATTGCAGCTCATCGTGTTGCACCATGCTACACCCATCATCACTACGCTGCATCTCATCATGCGTCATTAATCATGACTGTGCACATCATTGTACTGCATTATGTGCCATTGCTGCACCATGTTGCCATACTGACCAATGTGTTGGTTGCATCTTGTTTGCTTATTGTCCCTAGAATGCTTGTTGTCCTTAGCATGCTAGTTGTCCCTTGCATGCTAGTTGTAACATTGCATGCTTGGTGTATTCGCTGCTAAGTACCATACAACTGTCCCAATGTTAGTTAGTTGTCCCTTGCATGCTGCTCTCCTTCGAAGACAGATGCTCCGGCTATTTCAGCAGTTCCCGGCAGCTCTGGTAGTTCCGGCAGTTCCGGCAGTTCCAGTTGTTCATGGCAGTTCTAGCAATCCCGGTAGTTCCGGCTTTTCCGACAGTTCCAGCAATTCCGACATTTCCGGTTGTTCCAGCTTTTCTGGCTTTTCTAGCAGTTCCGGCTTTTACAACATTTCCGACTTTTTCGGCAATTCCGGATTTTCCGGCTTTTCCGGCTTTTCTGCCAATTCCGACTTTTCCAGCACATCCAGCTTTTTCGGCAGTTTCGGCATTTCTGACAGTTCCGGCTTTTTCGACAATTCCGACTTTTCCGGCAATTCCGGCTTTTCCAGCTTTTTCGACAATTCCGACTTTCTATCAATTCTGGTTTTTCCGATAGTTCTGCTTTTCCGGTAGTTCCGGCTTTTTTTGCAATTCCGGCTTTTTTGGCTTTTCTGGCAATTCCAGCTTTTCCGAAAGTTCCAGCGTTTCCGGCTTTTCTGGTAGCTCTGGCTTTTCCGACATTTCCGGCTTTTCCAGCTTTTCCAGCAGTTCTGGCTTTTCCAACGGTTCCGGCTTTTCTGGCTTTTTGCCCTCTAGACTAGGGCAACGTTATTCCTTAAGATCTTTCCTCCTACTAAAACCCAAAGACAAGTATAGAGAGGAAGAGATCCCAAGTGTGTTCAAATGACTTGAAGGCCACCTCTATTTATACTAAAACGTAGAGGTTGAATAGACATGAATGTTGGGCTTCTGAGCCTACATAAGTTGCTGGCTGACTTGACAATTTGTCCATAATCAAAATAAATTCATATCTTCATAAATACTTATTGGAATCGGATGATCTTTAAATCAATCCTACACCTCTCGATGAGAGGGATCCAAGAAAAATATCAGCCGCCATAAATAAGATGACCCACATGGAGTTTGGCCCTACTTGCCAAATTTAACAAATTTCCTGCCTTCCAAACTCACACCCTAGCTTCCGGCAACTAAACTTCGAATTCCCTCAGCAAAAACTCAACTTCCCCTCACTGACTGCGTTGCCTCTGCGTCAGCACTGCGTAGGCCAGCATCAGCCCTCCTTTGGATGTCTTTCTGTCCTCTCTCTGCCTTGTTCTCTCCGGAAATTTCTTCTCCTGGATTCTCACTACCCTCTGCTGCAAGATCTCCTCAATAGACTTTCCTCCTGGGAACTTCTTACTTCAGAAAATCGATTTTCTCAATCTCTCTGTGTATTTTCCAAGTGACCCTCGAGCCCCTTCTTATATCTTCCTATTGGACAACCAACGGCCTAAATTAAAACATAATCAAAGGCTCAGATCGTTTTGACTTGATCCATGGCTTTTTCTAGAAGTTTCACCCCTGATTAGATTAATACCCATTAATATTTTAATTTTCCTAAGTTTAGATTTAGGAACCCTATTAAAAATATTAATTATTTTAATATACTCACTTCTGGGTGGAATTTCCCAAAACGCTTTCTGAGTTCTTTGCAATACCTATACCCAAGCCTCCTTGCGAAATTTGAGGCTTAGAGCACATCCGATGCTACCCCAAATCAACACTTCCTCTTAGCGAGGAATGTGCTCTAGCAATATACTGACTCTTTGCACACTGCTCTGACTCTGAAGCATTGTCTTTGCGCTGCTGATGTCTGACTTACTGTCCACCAACTGTTGAAATTTCAAGTCTTACTCGTTAGAAATTTAATATGTATTATTCTGGTTTATTTTTTCTACTTGTTAAATTAGAACAAGTTATTTAAAACATATAAATAATGAAATAAACACAATACAGTCTCAACATCTACAGATCAACAGCTGAAAGAAAACAAACACACAAGTGACAACATTATTTTTGGACAAATGTCCCCAAAAAAAGCCAATGCGTGAAAATCGATGCTACTATTTTGAGGATTTATTATTATGCAGTATTTCCTTGAGTACAACTGGATGCCAAACTGGCTCACCCGATAGAGAAAAATAATTGGCAACAACACCTCCCTATTCGGAAACAGGTACTGTCCCACGAAACCTTCTCTGGCGACTCTGAAGCTCTGCGCTGGCACTTCTGGCCTCTGCATCAGCCCTAAACCACTCTGCATTAGCCCTCTAAGGCACTACATAGCCTCTTGGGCCCTCTGCGTCACTCCAGCTTCTCTCTGCGTGGATAACGCAGTCCCTCTGGCCTCTGCATCATCTCTACTGCCCTTTGCATTGTCTCTACTGGCCTCTGCGTGGCCTGCTCTGGCTGCTGCTTCTCGCTCTCTGCCTTTGTGTTGGTCTCTTGGCACTGTCTCTGCCTCTTTGTCTAGTACTCACTGCCCCTCGTTCTTGATCACTGATTCGACTTTGCTTAACAACCCCGCTCTAGCAAATCGAATGATTGATCACTCTGGCGTGTTCTCCAATTGACCCTCAAGCCTCTTATACTTTTCCTGTTGGTCCTTCAACGGCCGAGATTACATCTCTAATCAACGGCTAAGATTAGATTTGACTTTGATCCATGACTTTTGGAACCTTCTAACCCAGTTTTATATTAATACCCATTAATATTTTATTTTTCCTAAGTTTAGACTTACGAACTCCATTAAAAATATTAATTATTTTAATATCTCCCAAATCGGGTACAATTTGTCCAAACCATTTCTGGGTATTGGAGATCTCATGTGCTTTAGCCTCTCCACCAATTTTCATGGCTAGAACACATCCGATGCTACCCCAAATCAACACTCCCTCTTAGCGAGGATTGTGCTCTAGTAATACTCCACACTGAGCATCACTCTGATTATACAGCACCGGTACCTTTGCTGATGCTAGGCCTCCTGCCCAAGCACTGTTGCATCCTGTACTGCTGCCCATGGCCCTGCCACTGAAACTGCTGCATCCATATGGCAGCTCCCTCTGCATCCATGTTGTTGTTGGTCCTTTCACCCAACCAAGCATCTGCACTGCAACCCCCTCTACGTCATGCTACTACTAACCGCTATTGCACTACAACTCAGTTACTGAGAAGTAAGTAACTGACCCACCCAACCACTGACATCCATGTCCAGCTAGAAACACTCCCAATGTTGAAGCTCCCTCTGCTGCTAACAAGTGCTTCCTCTACTGACCTCTACGTTGCTACAACAACTCCCTACATTTCGCACTGTTGCACACCTCTTTGTGCCATCCTACACTGGTGCAACACTCTTTGTGCCTCTCGCACTGTTGCGGCCTGCTAGCCTTGCGTTGCTCGGGGACTCCTGCACTGTAGCACTCTCTGCTGCTTCATCTGCATCCATTTCTACTGACATCCACTAGTCCTGCTAATCTCTCTTCAAGGCTCACGTAGCAAGGTATAATCCAAGAGGTTGGGTACCTTAAGGATAGTGCCCCTCATCGCCTGTAGTCCTCCTAACTACAGCTCAATGTCTCCCCACCTCTTCTCTAAAGGTACATGAGGACTCATGGGCCATGGCACAATCGTCATCCTCCTTGACCTCCTCCACCTTCGCTGGCACTACCTTAGGGTCAGACGCCTCTCCCTTGTTCTTCTTCCTTGGAAACTGGTTCGCATAATGACCCAGTTCCCCACAAAGGAAGCACTTGACCTTGGAGAGGTCCTTCTTCTTCCTCTTCTCCTGCTTTCCCGCAGATGACAGAGCTGCATCCTCCTCCTCTTCCTTCTTAATCCAGTTTCCTTTACTACTATTTCCCTTCTTGCTCAGCCTTCTGATCTCCTCTTGGCGAAGAGCCGCCCACAGTTCTTCCCAATCTGGAAGATCTGCCCTACCCAGTATCCTCTCGACAAATGTCTCTCACTCCTCAGAGACTGCGGTAAGTGCAGTCCTCACCATCATCTCTTCATCTGGCATGGCTCCTATGGAAGTCAGTTGGTCCCGAATCTCCTTCAACCAACTGAGGAAGTGATCTATGTGCTCCCCGTTTTGCATCTAGTATGACCGCAGCTAATTCTCAAGTAACATCTTCCTCTGCACAGAAGTCTGTCGGTACAACATCTTCAAGGTGTCCCACATTTCCTTTGTCGTCTCCTTCTCGGCAATATGTTGGACCACATGATCCTTGATCCCATCAAGGATGATGCGCTTTGCCTTGGCCATTACCTCCTCGTACTTCTCATTAGTTGTCGGGTCAACTGGGATAGCCATTGTTCTCAAGGCGAAGCTCTTGATGAGATGCCTATCTAGAATGAACAAGATCTTGGGCTTCCAGACCACAAAGTTGGATGCCCCGTCCAGCCTGTCTTGATCCCTCAGTCCATTCACAGCCATCTCTCTACTCTTCTGTCGACTCCTCCGAGTCTCTCTACTTCCCTTTGGAAGTTCTCCTTTCGACTCCTGTTGAGTCTCTCTACTTCCCGCCTAGAAGTTCTCTTGCTAGACTCCCTTTGAGTCCTGATTTCCCTTTCAAAAATACTCCTGCCAATCGTGAAGTTGCACCTCTTCGATCTTCTATGCACCTACAACATTGATCTGGATTTCTTGGCTGGAAATCTGTCTTAGTAGCAACTCCCTCTACCTTGGTTTTGCCCTGTTAGATATTGTTCTTCCCACAGTACTCCACCAGCTTCGCTCCCGCAAACTGCCCACAGCTTCCTATGCCCCAACAAATAAAGGACTAAATCTCTAATCTCTGCGCAATTTCGACACTGGCAAAACAGCTCCCTCAACCAACTGCATCAACTCTCTTGGTCTCTGCGTGGCTTTGCATGAGCCTCTTTCTGCCCTCCTCAGCCTCCGCGCTGGCCTCTCTCTAGCCTGGATTGATGACGCAGTCCCTCTGCATCAACCTTCTTCTGTTGCTTCTGCAAGGATCAGCTTCTATCACTCGGGACAGCTAATTCTGCTGCAAATGCTCTTCTTAGCTGATGCCTTCAGCGTTCTTGTCATCTGCAACCACCCTCTAATACCATGTTGAAATTTTTAAATCTCACCTGTTAGAAATTTAATCTGTATTCTTCTGGTTTATTTCTTCTACTTGTTAAATTCGAACAAGTTATTTAAAACATATAAATAACGAAATAAACACAATACAGTCTCAACATCTACAGATCAACAGCTGAAAGAAAACAAACAAACAAGTGACACTATTATTTTTGGACAAATCTCCCTGGAAAAACCCAATGCGGGAAAACCAATGCAGCTATTCTGATGCTTTATTATTATGCAGTATTTCCTTGAGTACAACTGGGTGCCAAACTGGCTCACCCAACAGAGAAAAATAACTAGCAGCAATACCTCTATTCGGAAACAAGAATTCAGAAAACCTGTCCCACAAAACCCTCCCAGCAACTTTGAAGCTCTATGTTGGTCCTTCTAGCCTCTGCGTCGGCCCCAAACCCCTTTGCGTTAGCCCTCTGAGGCATTGCGCAGCCTCTAGGACCCTCTGCATCACTCCAGCTTCTCTCTGCGTGGACAACGCAGTCCCTCTGGCCTCTGCGTGGCTTGCTCTAGCTGCTACTTCTCGCTCTCTACCTCTGTGTTAGTCTTGGCACTGCCTCTACCTCTCTGTCCAGTACGCACTGCCCCTTGTTGTTGATCACTGATTTGAATTTGCTTAGCAACCCCGCTCTAGCAAATCGAATGACTGATACTCTAGTGTGTTATCCAGCTGACCCTCAAGCCTCCTCTTATACTTTCCCTGTTGGTCCTTCAATGACCGAGATTACATCTCTAATCAACAGCTAAGATTAGATTTGGCTTGATCCATGACTTTTGGAACCTTTTAACCCAGTTTTATATTAATACCCATTAATATTTTATTTTTCCTAAGTTTAGACTTAGGAACTCCATTAAAAATATTAATTATTTTAATATCTCCCAAACTAGGTACAATCTGTCCAAACCATTTCTGGGCCTTGGAGATCTCATGTGCTTTAGCCTCTCCACTAATTTTCATGGCTAGAGCACATCCGATGCTACCCCAAATCAACACCAACCACTGCATTGTTGTTGCCACTGTATTGTTGCCTTTGACTCTGCCACAGCCAATGCTACATCTATACTGCAGCTCCCTCTCAAACGCTGCATTTACTATGCTGCTAGCACTGCCACTGCTAACATTGCATCCGTACTGCAACTCATTTGCTAAGAGAAACAACTGAAAACACCTAAAACTGGATAAGTATCCAATGGATACACCTTGGTGCTGACATCCTAACTGCAGCTAGTCTACTCTGCCTTTGAAGCCACTGCGCTGTTGAAGCTCTGCACTGTTGCCTCATTGCTTTGCGCTACTCAGTCTCTGGCTCTCCTAGCCACTGCATCTATCGAATCAACACTCCATGGCACCAACTGAAACTCCACCATCGTGCTACTTCTGATCATGGGCTCCCGTAGCAAGGTGACAATCCAAGAGGTTGGCACCTCAAGGATCCTGCCCATCTGCAGTCCTCCCGACTACAGTTCTATATCAGCGCACCTCCCTCCTTGAGGTATCTCGGTTGTCATGGCAAACTCCTCCTCATCAATCTTCGCGACTGCAACCTTTGGATCTTGCTTCTCATTCTTGTCCTTCTTCTTCAAAGGACACTAGGATGCATAGTGACCCATCTCACCACATCTAAAGCACTTCACGTTGGAGACATCCTTCTTTCGTCTTTGTTGCCCCTTGGATGCAAGGGTTGTGTTATCCTCCTCTACTTTGGGCTTCGATTCATTGTTGTTGCTGCTCCCATCAAGTTTTACCCTGAACAGGTCTCTCCTCAGCTCTTCCTGTTTCAGAGTTGCCAACATCTCATCCCAATTTGGTAATGTTGCCTTGCCCAAGATACTCTAGACAAAGATCTGCCAATCATCTGACACAGAATTTAGAGCCAATCTCACTAACTCCGAGTCTTGAGGAGTATGTCCCGCAGCTGACAACTCATCACGAGTCTCCTTTAGTTTTGTAAGGAACGGATCTACTCACTCTCCCTTCTGCATCTGATCAGATCTCAGCTTCTGCTCTAAGTACATCTTTCGTTGCTCGGAAGTTCCCTGATACAATGTGGCCAAGGCATCCCACATCTCCTTAGTGGCCCCTTTGCTAGCAACGTGGCATACCACATGATCCTTGACCCCGTCCAATATCATCCTCTTTGCCTTAGCCATCTCAGAGTTGAAATTTTTCAGCGGATTTACATCCGTAGGTTCAGCCACCACATTGTCAACGTACATCTTGAGGGCATGCTCATCTAGCAGGAAGGTCATCCTAGCCTTCTAAATGGCATAGTTGGAAGCCCCGTCCAACCTGTCCTTATCCCTCAAACCACTAGTTTCCATCTCCTCTGAAAAATGTCGAACTGCTCCCTCTTTCTCCCTACTGTGTAGCTCCTGGCCTAACTTACGCACTCCCTGATGGAGCTGGTAAGATGTTGCTCCTCTGCTGCTTAGCGATTGAGAAAGGTTGATTTCCTCGGCAAGAAATCACTAAGGAAGTATTCCCTCACTATACTCCACTATTTCTTTCTTCTAACATCTTTTCAGCTCAGCAAAGCTACCTACTGAAAAATCTGCGTCCACCAATTGCTCCTCACACTAAGGCTCAGTGCTGCCATGAAAAAATTCAAACTAGAAGCTCTTTCTCCCCGTCAACTCACTCGGAGAGACAAACTACCTCAAATTTTCGATCCTCCGCCTAGAACTGTGCAAACACTCCGGGGTTTCGACTTGCTACCTCCTGTAGCTTTTCGATTTCCCCTTCTGCTCAGCATTGGGGTTTCTAGTTCTACTCTTCTTGTCTCACCTGCACTAGCTTTAATACCATGTGAAAATTCCTAAGTCGAGGATTATCTGGTCCGTATTAAAATCACCAATTTGTGTTGTCAACCGCATCTTCCTACCAGTCCTCTTCTTACTTCGGTTCACCTTATTCGCTGCACATTGTTCTGCTAACGGCTTGTCCTTACTAGCACAGTTATCTATCAGTTCTTGTAGCCCTTCAACTGCCTTCAGATCCCTCAGCAGCTTCATGCATGTCTGCAGAAACGACTTTAGCACCGTGGGATCAAAGTCCTCCGTCACAGTAGTTTCTTCAGATTTCCCTTGTCATGGGACTATTGGTATCTAAGTTTTAGACATAGAAACACCTGGATCCATAAAACTTTTTCTTGCCTCCATAAACATCTCCTTTTCTCTTTGTAAGTCAAATCCAATATTCTTCTCGCCGACCCTGCGAACCCATGTATCTAATACAGTTGCTTGCCTTCTACCTTGTCTTCACCAATGGCTATACCGCTTCGCATGACGATATTGACATAGGATTGCCTTCGCGCGACTCGGATCTCATCATCTAAATGTTCTGTATCGAATGCTAGTTCTTCTTTTCCTGCATCTTTGTTATTAATACAAGACAATCTTCTATAACATGATCAAATTGCTTACAGTATTGACAAGAAGGATGAGTTGGATTATGACAGTTGCGCGCAAAATGTCATGGTTCTCCACAGTTATAGCAGATGATCTGGCACCGACCTCTTCCAACGCCTCCTCCTTGTCCTCTTCCCCCTCCTTGGCATCCTCCGCAAGCCGCAAGTGAGCCTTGATCGTTCTACGCACGGGTTTCAGCCTGCATCCTATACATTAGGGTTCTATCTGTCATCAAGTCATAGCTTCAACAATCTCTTTTATCATGGCTAATCGATTTACAAAATTTGCAAAATAGTTGCTTTAGTCACTGCACAAACTTTTGCAACAGATAACAATTGTCTATTGTATCAATTCTTGATACTTGGCAGATACTACACCAGACGCTTGATCCAACAGGAGACTCTAGTTTCAGCGGGTTGGGACCTCCAGCAGCTATATAGTCCCGATACACAGCGCACTGATCCTTATAGTGACCTACAGCCTTGCACTTTGTGCACCAAACTTCAGGGCATAATCCTGACTAAACCTCCTTTCCCTTCTTCAGATCCTACAACTCCATATGCAAGCTTACTAAGTGTGACTGGATCTGTTGGAAACTTGGACTCCTATATTCGTATCCTGGATCGGCAAAGCCTCTAGCTTCATCGCGATCTCTAATGCTTCTGCTTGAGATCCGATCTTTTGTTGAGACAAAGGCAATCTTAAGTGTGGCAATAGCGAAGCTATGTAACATTCCTTATGTTGCTCATTTGAAATCTGAAGATTAGCTTGTCTCAGTAAGCACTTCAACCTCTGATCTATATCCCACGCGGACTCGTTAGCCATCTACTTGATCTCCTTTATTTCAGTAACACACTGAGCTTATTATTTCGGCTTTCCAAATTCTACGTTCAACACAGTCTTTGTCTTAGCAAACATAGCATTCAAATTGGTTGTACTATATTTGATATACCATGTAAGCGCTCTATCCTGTAGCGTTGTAACCAGTTGCACTTTCATGTCATTATCATTGATCTACAGTGCCTTCCACATAGCTTCAGCTACGAACCAAAACTGATCTGGACCCTCTAATCCCTGACCCTTGAATATAGGCATTTTCACTGTATTCGCCATATTGAAGAATGAGGGTGGAGGTGGAGATGTAGGTGGTAATGAAGGTGGAGATGGGGTGGATGGATGCAGAATTCCAGAAGTGCCCTGACCTTCTGTCTGCGGTGCACCTCCAGGTGTGTTAGGGTTGGCCCTTTCTTCTTCACTCGCTGATTCACCCAATAATGGACTGTAGGCGCCTTCAGTATATTTGTCCCACTCAGGTCTGAATATTTTTTCGCTTCGCGTAGATCTGGTCTGACCTCTTTTAAACATCAATTCAAAGGCATAAGACCATTTTAGCACAACAGCAATTTAGTCCAAGTTTTTAGCGATCTCGGGTACTTACCTCTCGGACCCTTAAAGAATCAACATTCAACTTTGCTACAAGATATAGACATGTCAATTGCAAATTCAGTAATGAAACCGCCTAAAATACTATCAATCCAATAGTCGACAGCCCTCGCAACCTTATAATTAGACTCTTCATGACGCTTCATCAGTTCAAGAGTCCACACAATAGGATCGTCGTGTTTCCAAGTAAGTTCGTTGTCTGCTAACTTTGAAAGCCACTCATGCAGTTCGTTAGGGAATGATGCGAAAAAGATCTCGTGCTCTTCTATATAGAGATATCTCTATAACCACCTCTCTTTTAACCAGCGCGGATTCCGATTTTCCTGAACTGCAAACTTGTGCAACGTTTGATCTATCCACTTCTAGATTTCTTTCTTCGCTGGTATCCACAAACGCCACATCACACATCCCTCAAATAGATCCTAGTCCCGACAACGGAACCATTTGTTGGCTTGAGGGGGCTTGGACCCAGGTTCAGAGCTAGTTGCAATAACCAACAAAACCCTACACTACCGGCCCTTTCAGCGACAGTCTGCTTAGGGCTGACCACAGTCTCACCTGACGCAGTGTTGGGGGATGCTAGAACCAGGTTTCTGCATCTAGAAATCTATGTGATGTAGCAGTGAGGCGTTTCCTTAACTTAGGGCCCAATTTGACCTTCGCGAACCCTTACCTTTAGAATCACAGACTTAAAGTGATTTCTACTTAATTAGATCTGAGCTTCGCCTAAGTGTTCTAACATGCATAGGTTTATCATACAAAAGTATATCTAAACCTTCGCAATGCAATTAAAGCAATATCACAGAGAATCGAATCATAACTAAGCATAAACACAAAAACATATGAGTATACAGAGAACTGCACAGAATTGCCTCAAATATACTTTATTACCTCATATCTTCAATGAATACACTTCTTCTGACCATGCACACACAGCTACAAGGGCCCGCGCACTCTTAGTCTCCAAGGTCTCCACGCACTAAGTTGCAAGAGCCTTCCCCTTCGCCAAAATACAGAATTACAGAGTCAAAATCTTACTCATACACTTCATAAAGCTTCCTAATGACTCCTAGATGACTTCCTTTTATAGCCTTTACATTACATTACCATGGTCCGCGAACCATGGGTGAAAATCAAAACATCCCATCCCTTTACAAAATAAGGGGCTTTGACCTTCCTAAAAGTCCCTTTGACTCTTAACGTTCTACGCAGTCCGCTCCTCAAAATGCGAAGACTTTACAATCTTACATCAAAATTGGCTCACAACTTAGACAAAAATTAGACTTGGGGCCCCCATCCCAACATAAATCAAATTATTTTGAGGGGTGTTTTCATTTTTGGAAGCTCCTTCCCCTTGGCCGTGACCATTTGAAGGGTTTATCCTTGCGTTTTGAAGTGAAAGCCCTTGAGAGTTTTGAAGAAATCAATTTTTGGAGAATAAGTTCAAGTTAACTCACACATTGAGGCTTGTAAATTTAAAGTAATTTTTTTAAGCCTTTTTCTACTTGGTCGTGATGATTAGAGCATTTCTCCCGCTCTATTTTGCGAAAATTTCTTCATCTTGGACAACTAAGGGTTTGAGCGAAAATCCTTGAAGGATTTGGATTTGTGGTTGTGAGAAATTTCATTGTAATGCATTGCCATATCATTGTAGATTTCTCATTTGTATCTTGTATCTTGAGGAGGGGTCTTTCTCTTTCAAAAAGATCTATATTCTTGTACACCCTCTTCAAAGATTTGAAACCCTCTCTCTTGTCTAAAAGGGTTCTCTTTGTAATAATAATAAAAGGAAAATTTTCTTGAGGGAGCTTGGGATTTTTTCCCATGGTATCCCTTCTCCTCGTTTGGTAGGAGATCCTCTTGATTTGCTTTTCACTAACTTGCTAGGATTAGTTTAGTTTCTCACATTAGTAGATCTAGTTTCTAATCTTTTGGTTGCTCATTGTCTAATTAGCTTAGTTGGGTTTGATAAGTGTGTGATCTTATTTGCATTTGAGTAGTTCTTGTCTTGATCTCATTTGTATTTTAGAATCACAGACTTAAAGTGATTTCTACTTAATTAGATCTGAGCTTCGCCTAAGTGTTCTAACATGCATAGGTTTATCATACAAAAGTATATCTAAACCTTCGCAATGCAATTAAAGCAATATCACAGAGAATCGAATCATAACTAAGCATAAACACAAAAACATATGAGTATACAGAGAACTGCACAGAATTGCCTCAAATATACTTTATTACCTCATATCTTCAATGAATACACTTCTTCTGACCATGCACACACAGCTACAAGGGCCCGCGCACTCTTAGTCTCCAAGGTCTCCACGCACTAAGTTGCAAGAGCCTTCCCCTTCGCCAAAATACAGAATTACAGAGTCAAAATCTTACTCATACACTTCATAAAGCTTCCTAATGACTCCTAGATGACTTCCTTTTATAGCCTTTACATTACATTACCATGGTCCGCGAACCATGGGTGAAAATCAAAACATCCCATCCCTTTACAAAATAAGGGGCTTTGACCTTCCTAAAAGTCCCTTTGACTCTTAACGTTCTACGCAGTCCGCTCCTCAAAATGCGAAGACTTTACAATCTTACATCAAAATTGGCTCACAACTTAGACAAAAATTAGACTTGGGGCCCCCATCCCAACATAAATCAAATTATTTTGAGGGGTGTTTTCATTTTTGGAAGCTCCTTCCCCTTGGCCGTGACCATTTGAAGGGTTTATCCTTGCGTTTTGAAGTGAAAGCCCTTGAGAGTTTTGAAGAAATCAATTTTTGGAGAATAAGTTCAAGTTAACTCACACATTGAGGCTTGTAAATTTAAAGTAATTTTTTTAAGCCTTTTTCTACTTGGTCGTGATGATTAGAGCATTTCTCCCGCTCTATTTTGCGAAAATTTCTTCATCTTGGACAACTAAGGGTTTGAGCGAAAATCCTTGAAGGATTTGGATTTGTGGTTGTGAGAAATTTCATTGTAATGCATTGCCATATCATTGTAGATTTCTCATTTGTATCTTGTATCTTGAGGAGGGGTCTTTCTCTTTCAAAAAGATCTATATTCTTGTACACCCTCTTCAAAGATTTGAAACCCTCTCTCTTGTCTAAAAGGGTTCTCTTTGTAATAATAATAAAAGGAAAATTTTCTTGAGGGAGCTTGGGATTTTTTCCCATGGTATCCCTTCTCCTCGTTTGGTAGGAGATCCTCTTGATTTGCTTTTCACTAACTTGCTAGGATTAGTTTAGTTTCTCACATTAGTAGATCTAGTTTCTAATCTTTTGGTTGCTCATTGTCTAATTAGCTTAGTTGGGTTTGATAAGTGTGTGATCTTATTTGCATTTGAGTAGTTCTTGTCTTGATCTCATTTGTATTTTAGATTGAAGTAGTCTCTCTCTAAACCTAATTTGCAATCTCATCTACCATCATTTAAAGAATTACTTGTGTTTCATTATACAATTCACATATTCTCTATTGGTCATAACAATCTTAAAGCACATTATAAGTGAAGTGGTATTCTCAATTAACATATCAATAACTCATTTCACATTTGAGCATTCTAGTTTCCATTGAAGCACTTGTGTTATTCTCTAATGTTTAGATTAAACTAATATTTCTCTAATTCGCTTTGTTCCATTGAGTAGTAATCTTCACTTGCTTCATGGATCATTGTCATAAGCTAATATCATTACAATTTTGTGCTCAAAGCGCTTATCATAATCTTGATCATAAGTGGATCGATATATTGGTAAATCTTGAGACTTTACTTTTTGAAGCACCATGTTCTAATTGCATCTCCTTGAGGCATCGTATTAACTTTCATATCTGCATTCTAGATCTAGTTTTGCATCTCTAAAATTTACCTCCAAGCATAAGCTTGGTTGATGGAAATTTTAGCACAACCTTTCCTAACTTTCAATCAATTTGATAAATTTGAGTTTGGAGAAAAGGTTAAAACACGTGACCTCGCAGTTCTCGTGGGGCTTCAAACTCCTAATAGTGTTACCTCCCTAGGTAGGAGTGGCTAATAAACAATCCTATTAGGTGTTCCCAGCCCCTAAAGGGAAAGACAGGTCCCTGGTACACCCTTCAATTGATAGGTTTCATGTGAATGATGATGAATGGATGGGGGATACGGGGGTCTCAAGGCCAAATGCCATGGGATCAAGGGTGGCAATAATGAGGAGTGTCCACATATTGGGTGTATAGATGTAGGAGGGAGTAATCGTGGATACATGGGTTACCTGACCTTTGTTTTTCCACCCTTCTTTATTTTTCTTTTTTTCCTTTTCTTTATTTTTTCCTTTGTATTACTGCTAGGGGCTCCAGGAAATAAGCGAATGGTATGAGATATATGAAACAACTATTAACCCCTTAAGGTGAGGCAATTCATTACCCACCAAGGGTTGGGAAATGCATGGGTTCCTTAATGATGTGGGGACACTCATGGGGCCCTAGGAACCAGGGTGGTGGACATAATGACAAAGGGTAGAGCCCATGCTTGCCTTTCTCCCACATATTATATGAATGTCCCAACCATCTTTTGCATTTTATAATATTGTTTTTCTTTTGTTTCTTTCTTGTGGCCATGATATGCTATTAATGTTCTTTTAGCTACATCAACCTTTGAGGCAACGTTTCCAGGCCCGACCCAAATATGTGGAAAAGAAGAGGGGGTGTGGCAGGGCCTTGTTGACCCAGGGAAGGAAAATGACAAAGTAGGGCTTGTAACGTGCGAAGGTAAGGGAAAAATGTGGGTCAAAAAAACGGGGCCATGCCACCAAAATCGTGGTTTCCCAAGTATTTCCCTTCTTAAAACCACAGGCCAATAAGGGAGATCCCATAGGACCAAGATTGAGGATTAACCCCCCATTTAAGGTGAGGGAACAAAACTATAGTCGAAACCCTTCCTTCTTCCAAGTCACCCAATAATCCATAACGCAATATGCCCAAAAGGAAAAACAAGCATAAGCTTGTGATTGCACAATAAAAAACATACCTTTTGGGTTGGATGGCCCACCTTCTGATCTAATATGATCACATATTAAATACTGATGTAGAGTTGATTAGCCATTAGTGAATTGACTGAAAACCAAAAACATGGAAAACGAAGAAAATTGATGGAGCAGAACACTTTAGGACAGCTAAACCATAAGAAAGATGCAAAACAGAAGTATAAATAGCGAAAACACAAATATACCAGACAACGATATTGATTACGAAGTTCATCCTTGATGGACTACATCTCCGGGTGCGCTTTCAAGATGGGCGACCGTTTTATTAGGAATGAGAAGAAGAAGTGGATTACACAGTGATTTAGTCAGACTGAACTTGCACACAGGGAATTCTGACCTCTGTCATCAGATAGTTCTCTGAACCAGCTTTCCAATGCCGCTTACGGTTTCCAAATCCGACTCTCGATGCTCCGGAAACTCTGAAAACAAAATTGGCCTCTAACCTCCAGAACCTGCACATGAAAACTGAAAACTCTCCTTCTGTCTTCAATGGAGCAAAACTGCCTTTATAGGCCTGCAAATGCATAATAACCTCCATGGCTGGATGTATGATGAATTTGGTTGCAAATGGCTGACTTCTGGGTTGAATAGGTTGAGTTTTGCCACCTTAGGGGACACCTTATGCCTAGTCATGGAGGTCGAATTAATTAAAAACCAATTTTCAACAAAAAAACCCAACAAAACTTTATAGTAAGCCCGAAAACCGCTAACAGTTGGCTAATCGCATGGAGGTTGTTGACTGCGCATGTGAGCGCTGGCCAAAACCCGCGGTTTGGATTCGGGCGGTTCCGCTAACTGACAAAACTCCGTCGGTTCCGGTTAGTCGTTACTATGTTCACATGTATGTCGGTTTCCGCTACGATCACAGTCACAGTCTAAGCACGCGGTTTAATTGAACTCTGTCACATGCCACGGTAACTGCTGATGGTTTCTGACTAACTGCGGTCTTTGGTTAACCTCCACTGCTAACCCTTCTGACCACATGGTGGTGGTCCCCCGATAGGGTCATGTTTGCGGTTAGGGACTGCGGTTGGCTAACCCCAACAACTTTATATGCAAGTGCTCATATGTTAATAATCCCGCTGCAGTCACAGTCACGATCTAAGCCCGCGGTTTAACTGTGTTATGTTTTATGTATTACATTGTATTTGTTTTGTTTTTCATTTGATTTGGCCGAGAGCTATAGAGCTAGGTTTATAGGGTTTTTAATGTAGTTTAGGATGTAATAGGTGATAGGATTAGGGCTTTAGGAATGTAGCTTAGGTTTAATACATGGATGTAATGTATTAGGACTTTAATACATGGTTTAGGTTAGGATTTAGACATCATGCATTAGATTAGGGTTGGAACTTTAGGAAAAAATGCATTAGAATTCTTAGGGTAACAAAGATGAATAAGATAGCTTAGGAGTTAGGGTTTAGGTCTAGGCTTAGGTAAAGAGTTTTGTTTAACTGATCAAGACCCATGTCGGCTCTTCACAGCAACATTGGCAAAACTGAAGCCTATACCAGACGATAGACCCTTGTACATCCTTGTGGTCTCCGTGCAACATTCGTCAACATTGCATGACGACGACCATCGCATCTTTGAAACTGACACTGGTGGTGATGACAACAAGACTATGTCGTCGACCAGGTACTTTAACTGTGAATCCTTTTACACAATCAACTGAATGCCATAAAACCATAACTTCGAACATTACCTCAACAACCTAATCATAACCAACACTGTCGATCTGTCGAAGCTGAACTGAAGCGACGACGACACTGAACGACACCCATGAACATTGATGACGACACTTTACACACTTGTGCAATTGGAACAATGGATCCTCCTGGATCACCTTCAAACAAACGCTCTCGATAGATGGGTGAGGGTACATATGACTAGCTCAAGGAGAGGATATCAAATGGCACAATGGATCGACTACACTGGTGGCTGTCAAGGGTTGTTGGTTGTCGGCTAAAGAGAGATCTAGAAGAAAATTCTCCTATAGGGTCACCCATTTTTGGTGGGTAACACTAACTCTGCAACTTGGTAAGTCGAACTGCTCAAGGGTTGTTGAAGTTTCTAAGTTTACTTAGTTTAGAAACCCTTCATGCACTTTTTCTTATTTATTCCTACCTACTTGTTATTTTTCTTTAACAAGTTATTTACAAAGTAAATATTGAAAATAAACACCACTGCATGCTCAAAATATTACAGATCAGCAACTAAGAAAAACAAGAACAAACACACCACATGACACCATTATTTTTGGACCAATGTCCCCGGAAAAACCCAATGCGGGAAAACTGGTGCAGCTATCTGAGGGTTTTCTTATTAAGCAATATCAGAGTACAATCTGGGTGCCAAAACTGGCCTACCCAACAAAGAATTTCCTTAGCAGCTATACCTCACAGTTTAAGAGAAATCTCTTGGCTGAAACCCCAGAAAACCCTTCCGACAATTCCTCAACACAAAACTACTTTGCAACCCCAGCGTCTACCCAATCTGGACTGCATCAGCGACTTCTAGCCCAATGCTGGCCCTGCGCCAGCCTTCCTTGGCCTGCGTCAGCCCCAGGAGGCCCTGCGTCAACTCTGGGAGCCTTTGTGTTAGCCACGCTGGCCCCTCTAGTGCTTTGCACAGCACTTGGCTGCCTCTACGTGGCCTTGCATGAGCCCTTGTTGTCTCTGTGCCACTCTCCTTGGCTACTGCACTGCTCTCCCGGCACAATCTCTGCCTTCTCTGTTTCTCTGTACTCAATGCCCCTCAGTTGCTCTCCCGATCACTGATTCTATCTCTCTTAGCAAACCCCACTCTAAAGAATAGAATCACTGATCACTCTAGTGTGTTCTCCAAGTGACCCTCAAGCCTCCTCTTATACTTTTCCTATTGACATATCAACGACCGAGATTAAGTCCCTAATCAACGGCTAAGAGTAGATCTGGCTTGATCCATGTCTTTTGGACCATTCTGACACAAATTCATATTAATACACATTAATATTTTATTTTCCCTAAGTTTAAACTTAGGGACTCCATTAAAAATATTAATTATTTTAATATCTCCTAATTTGTTTAGAATCTACCCAAACCCTTTCTGAGTATTGGAGATCTCATGTGCCCCAACCTCTCCACCAAATTTTGTGGCAAGAGCACATCCGATGCTACCACAAATCAACACTCCATCTTAGCGAGGATTGTGCTCTAGCAATACTCCTCACTGAGTATTACTCTGATCATCCAGCATCAATACTTGTGCTGATGCTAGGCCTTCCTGCCCAACATCCTTTGCACTACTGCCCATGGTTCTGCCACTGCCACTGCTGCATTTGTACGACAGCTCCCTCTGCATTCGTGCTGCTGCTGGTCCTTTCTCCCAGCACTGCACCTCCTCTCGTCATGTTGCATCGTGATGCCCACTACTGCACTGCAACTCAGTTACTAAGGAGTAAGTAACTGATCTCCCAACTGACCTCCCTGTTGGGCTAGAGACACCCACCGATACTAAAGCTCCCTCTGTCGCTCACAAGTGCTCCCTCTCTGACCTCTGTGCTGCTGCAACAACTCCGTGCATTTCGCACCATTGCACACCTCTCTGTGCCTTCCCGCACTGGTGCAACACTCTTGTGCCTCTCGCACTGCTGCAGCTTGCTAGCTCTGTGTTGTCTTGGGACTCCTGCACTGTAGCTCTCTCTATCGCTCCATCTGCATCCGTCTCTACCCACTCAGCCAGTCTCGCTACTCCTTGTCGAGGTTCCCATAGCAAGGTCTAATCCAAGAGGCTGGGTACCTCAAGGATCTTGCCTCTCATCGCTTGTAGTACTCTTGACTACAGCTCGATGTCTCCCCACTTCCGCTCAAGTTGCGCATATGCACTCATGGCACAATCATCATCATCTGTCAAAACTTCCTTCTCTGCCCGTGCTGACGTTGCCTTAGTCTTGGAAGACTCTCCCTTACTTTTCTTCCTTGGGCACTGGGTTGCATAATGACCCATCTCCCCACAATGGAAGCACTTGATCTTGGAGAGATCTTTCTTCTTTCACTTCTCCTGCTTTCCCTCAGATGCTAGGGCCTCATCCTCCTCCTCCTGCTGAACTTTGATCCCTTTGTTGCTGCTAACTGTCTTCGACTGCCGTCTGATCTCCTCCTAGAGAAGAGTTGCCCACATCTTGTCCCAAGGTAGGAGAGTCCCTCTACCCAGGATACTCTGGACAAACACTTCCCAATCTTCTGAGACAACATTCAGAGTTGTCCTCACCATAGGCTCCTGATCCGGTGTCGCTCCTATAGCAGTCAACTGGTCTCAGATCTCATTTAGTCCTCCAAGGAAGGTGTCAATCGATTGACCCTTCTTCATCTGATACAACCTCATTTGGTTCTCAAGCAACATTCTTCTCTACATAGAAGTATGTTGGTACAGGTTCTTGAGAGCCTCCCACATCTCAACTGTCATTTCCTTCTCAGCAATATGTGGTACCACATGATCCTTGACCCCGTCAAGGATAATGCACTTGGTCCTCGCCATCACCTCTTCGTACTTGTCATTATCATTGGGATCGACTGGGATAGCTAAACCTTCAAGGCGAAGTTCTTGACACGATTCTTGTCAAGCACTGATAAGATTCTAGCCTTCCAAACTGCGAAGTTCGATGCTCCATCCAGTTTATCCTAGTCCCTCACCCCGTGTAGTGCCATGACGCTCCTCTACTTCCCTCCTGGAAGTTCTCTGTTCGACTCCTCTGAGTCTCTACTTCCCATCTGGAAGTTCTCTTCTGGACTCCCTCTGAGTCCTGATTTCCCTCCTGGAAATCCTTTTGCCGCTTGTCAAGATGCCCCCTACTCTGATTGTCTTGTGCAATTGCACTGCAGATCTAGGTTCCTCGGATAGAAACCCTCGGTAACAACTCCTCTGGCCCTACTCTGTCAGGTATTGTTCTGACTACAGTACATCACCAGCTCCACTCTGCAATATTTCTGCAGCCTTCTAGACTCCAGCAACTACCTTTCTGTGAACTGTGTCAGCCCCTCTCTGTTGCACGCTGGCTCTGTGTCACCCTAGATGGGTCTGCGTCAGCGCTGGGATGCCCTGCGTCAGCCCTCTGGCCCTCTGCGTCAGCAACGCTAGCCTCTCTGAGGCTCTGCGTAGCTCCCAAATTTCTTCTGCGTGACTCTCGCTGGCTCTACGTCACACTTCTTGGCTTCTGTGCTGCTAGATACAACTTTTGTCACCTCGGGATAGCTGTTTTCTGCTGCTATTGCCCCGCTCGGCCGATGTCTTTTAGTCCTCCTGTGATCTGCAATCACGCTCTGATACCATGTTGAAGTTTCTAATTTACTTAGTTTAGAAACCCTTCATGCACTTTTTCTGATTTATTCCTACCTATTTGTTATTTTTCTTTAACAAGTTATTTACAAAGTAAATACTGAAAATAAACACCAGTACATGCTCAACATATTACAGATCGACAACTAAAAGAAACAAGAACAAACACACCACATGACACCATTATTTTTGGACCAATGTCCCTGGAAAAACCCAATGCGGGAAAACCAGTGCAGCGATCTAAGGGTTTTCTTATCAAGCAATATCAGAGTACAATCTGGGTGCCGAAACTGGCCTACCTAACAGAGAATTTCCTTAGCAGCTATAACTCAGTTTGAGAAAAATCTCATGGTTGAAACCCCAGAAAACCCTTCCAGCAATTCCTCAGCACAATACTGCTCTGCAACCCTAGCGTCTGCCCAATTTGAACAGCGTCAACCACTCCTAGCCCAGCGCTAGCCCTGCGTCAGCCTTCCTTGGCTTGCGTCAGCCCCAGGAGGCCCTGCGTCAGCTCTAGGAGCCTCTGCGTCAGCCACACTGGCCCTCTGGTGCTCTACGCAGCACTTGGCTGCCTCTGCGTAGCCTTGCGTGAGCCCTTGCTAGCTTTGCGTCACTCTCCTTGGCTGCTGCGCTACTCTCATGGCATAATCTCTGCCTTCTCTGTTTCTTTGTACTCAATGCCCCTCAGCTGCTCTCCCGATCACTGATTCTATCTCTCTTAGCAAACCTCGCTCTAGAGAATAGAATGACTAATCACTCTAGTGTGTTCCCCAAGTGACCCTCAAGCCTCCTCTTATACTTTTCCTGTTGACATATCAACGGCCGAGATTAAATCCCTAATCAACAGCTAAGATTAGATCTAGCTTGATCCATGTCTTTAGGACCATTCTAACACAGATTCATATTAATACACATTACTATGGGACTTAGGGACTCCATTAAAAATAATAATTATTTTAATATCTCCTGATCTGATTAGAATTTGCCCAAACCCTTTCTGGGCATTGGAGATCTCATGTGCCCCAACCTCTCCACCAAATTTTGTGGCTAGAGCACATCCAATGCTACCCCAAATCAATAAGTGTGTCTCTCCAACGCCATCGACTTGCTCTTATAATCTCTCATCGAGTAATCAACGACCATGATCTAATCACAATCAATGGCTAAGATCATCTTGACTCCATCAAATGACTTTTCAAGAATTCTCTAGAGCAAAATCGATTTTTTCGTCAATTAATGTGATTTAATTAACCAGTTTTCCTAAGTTAGGGAAATTTTAATAGTTGGCTAATTAATCTAATTGAGGTGTTTTTAAGGTGTTTCTTGTGAAACCTTTTCTAAGTCTTGGAGACAAAGTGTTCCTTAGCCTCGTAGACACATAAAGACTAGAACACTTGTCCGTTTCTCCAAAAATTAACAGAGGACTCAACGTGCCCCCCTAATAGCTCTACATCAACATCACATCATCAACCCAACTAGCATTTGGAAGGCTAATTTATAATTTGAAAAAGCTACTTGGTCAGTGTATGGCCAAGGCTTGTATCTTGTGCATTTTTATAATGTTAGCCTTTAGGGGCCCTTAGGCTAATAATTTGACTTAGTGAGACTCATAAATTACATTCAAGTTCATTTGTGAGAAATCATCATCACACAGTATTTTCAACCTCTTTGGCTAATTCACACTTTTTCTTTGGAGAGCTAGTGGAGTATCTTGGATGCACTATGATATTCGGAGCTGGTTTTTTATCTTGTCTTGGAGCTACTTCTTGAATATGGATGGATATATTGCGTGATCATCTTGTAAGTTACTTTGTTGATGGAATATTTCTTTGAAAATATCTAATGTATGTAATTGTCACAACTAAAGTAAATGTTCTTGTGCCCTAATTTTGTTGAAAAAGAAATTGGAAGCTATTTGGTTGGTTCTTTCATATATTATTCATGGTATAACATGTAATGAATGTTCCTAGTGTTGAAATGTTATTTTTCTTCATGAAACTCCATATTCTAATAGTAGGTAATTGTTAAAGGTTGGTAACTAGGGCATCAACTTTTAGCTTCCTGGAAGACAAATTTGGCCAATCCAAAGCATCTAGGACTCCATTAGCCCAAGGAAGAACGCACTGGCCCAAGCAATATGGTGATCACACTTCCTTTTCTCCATAATTTGTTTCCTTAAAACTTTGGTCCCCTTCCTCTTGGACGACTAGACTAGGGCATCGAGCAAAATCCTTTAGAGAGTGAATTTGTGGATTTCGTGAGCACAAGACTCTGCCTTAAGAGGACCTCCAAGTTTGGTAGGTTTATCACAGTTCTCCATCCATAAAATCTTGTGCCCTAGGTGCGCCCTAGAAGGGAAAAATCTAGCTTCTATCTCCTTGGTTTGGGGACTTCTTTGAGGGTTGTATGAGCATAGTATTCATTGGAATAAATCATAAGAAGCCCTTTCTCCTCCTTGCTTTGACCTTGAGAATGTCTTTGTCCACGAAAACTCACAAAACCCTAGGTCTTGTACAAGTCTTTCTTAGGTCTCTTAAAGGGGACGAACAGCCTCTTAAAAGTGTCAAAGCATCAGAAACAACGTCCTTGAGAGATCCTACCTCATCACCTAGATTCTTGACCTTAGGAATACCTATTATCATCACATATCCTAAACCCTAAGTTTCGATCTCCCCATCTTATGGCTTTTCTTGGAGACTGTTTTAGCTTCGTTGAAGCATTGAGCCATTGTCGTGTCTCTCCTTGAATGGGCTTTGTGGAATCACATCATACCTAATTATTGATCTATTTATCCCAAGTGATTTCCTTTCCATCACGACTCCTCCATCAGTGAAAGTTTGTAAAGAGTTGGGGGCATTGACTGTGGTGACAGTGGGTCATTATCCCATTGTTGTCACTTAGTCTAGCAGTTGTCCCATAGGTTTCCCTCTTTAAGGCCTTGCTAGATTGTGTCATAACAGGAACAAAAGGGGAATAAGGGGCCTCAAGGCCAAATGCCATGGTCACAGGGGTAGCAATGATGAGGAATTCCACATATTGGGTGTACAGATGTAGGGAGGGAGCAATCGTGGATTCACGAGTTACTCCAACCTTTGTTTTTCCACCCCTCTTATTGCCTTTTACTTTTTCTTGATTTTTCTTTGTATTATTGCTCAAAGCCCTAGGAAATGAGAGCATGCTTTGAATGATGGGTAGCATTGGTTACCCCATTAATGGTGGAGCAGTTCATTTCCCACTAGGGGTTGGGACGTGCAAGGGTTCTTTTTTAAAGATGTGATAGGACAACAGTGGCCCAAGGAACCAAGTGATGGCCATAATGATAAGGGGTAAAGCTCATGCCTGGGTTTTGCCCACATGCTAATGTTAACATCGCTTCCATCTTTTGCATTTTATAATTTTCTTTCTTTTGTTTCTTACTTGTGGCCATGATATGCTCTTTCTTTTCTTTTAGCTGTATCAACCTCTTGGGGCAGCATTTCCAGGCCCAACATAGATATGCGGAAAAGGGGAAGGGGTGTGCTAAATTCCTATGGACCCATGGTCAAGTGGACCTTGAGAAAGGAGATGGAATAAGGGCTCATAATGTACGAAGAGGAGTGATGAGTATGGAAAAGGGATAGATGGGACATGTTATCTCAATCACGGATTCCCAAGTAGTGCCCCTACCTAAAGAAATAAGCAATTAGAGGTAGTCCCACTGGACTTGAATAGAAAAATAACCCCCCATTTAAGGTGAGGGAACAAGACTATAGCCAAAATCCTTCTTTCTTCCAAGTCACTCATAATTCATGCCAAATGCCCAAAATACAAACAAGAATAAGAACCCAAATGAAAAATGAATAAAGTACCTTTTGACCAGAAGCACACCTTCCAAAATGCAATCCTGACAAACAGGCAAGGAGACATATGATTGATGCAAGGGGCGAAGTTATGTATGGCACGTCACATCAGCTACAAGGTGACTCTCAAGGGCTAGAGATGAAGAGAAGAAAATTTTCTCCTAGGGGTCACCCACTTTTGGTGGGTAACACATCTCATTATCTCATAAACAAGACTCCTTATGAAATGCGACATGGCCACATTCCTTTGGTAAGGCATCCTAGGATCTTTGGTTCCACCTGTTTTACCTTGATTCCCAAGGAAAAAATAAACAAACTTGGTGCAAGGACTCAAAAGTGTATCTTCTTGGGGCACTTAGATACCACCAAAGCATATCATCTTTACAATGAGGTAAATAAGAAGTTTAAACTGTCTAGAGATGTGATTTTTCTTGAATCTTCCAAGACTAACAATACAGTTGAGCAGTAGCTTGATTGTTTGGACAGATTCAATCATGCAAAACCTTTTCATGAATTTGATAATGAGATTACACATCTTGAAGGGGGGAACCCTATCTTGGATCAATCTATGGAATCTCCTTCTGAAGCACTCTCCCCCCCTCGTGAAGTTACAGCAACTTCTTCAAATCAAGAAGACACTTTGAGTGATGTGATTGAGAGGATTGGAAGGCTAAATATTGATGCAACCCCATCTCGGTCAACAAAGTAACCTGGACCATCTCAAAAAGGTCCTCTAAAATGGCTTACTAAAACACTTGAAAGTGTTCATCCTAAAGAGGTTGGAAAGACAGGAACAAGAAGTTCCACCAAACAAAATGGAGGTGATGTAGATGATTCTGATTCAGTTGATGATATGGATATTTCTTATGATTCTGAATTAAATTTGTCTACTAATTTTGAACCAACTTCCATTAAAGAAGTTGCTTCTCATGACGAATGGAAAGAATTAATGCAGAAAGAGTATGATGCTCTCATAAAGAATGGAATGTGGAAGCTAGTGGACCCTCCATTTAGAACCAAACCAATTGGTTGCAACTAGGTCTTAACAAGTAGAAATCAAATGGTTCACTTGACAAACACAAAGAAAGGCTCATGCAAAAGCATTTGAACAAAAAGAAGGGGTTGATTATGAGGAGATATTTCCCCCCATAGAAAAATGGGCCACCGTTTGGACTCTCTTTGCCTTAGCAGCTCAGAATGGAGGGAAAGTCCATCAAATGGATATAAAAACTACTTTCTTCAATGGAGACACGAGGAAAAATGTTTTTATGTCTCAACCAGAAGGTTTTGTTGTGAAGGGACTAGAACAAAAAGTATGTAAACTCATCAAATCCTTGTATGGTCTAAAACAAGCACCACGAGCTTGGTATGAAAAATTGACAAAGAATCTTCTAAAATTAAATTTCAAAAAGTTTAATCTTGACGATGCCACTTTATTTGTCAAGAAAGTTCGCAAAACTATTGTCTATTTTGTGGTATATGTAGATGATTTGTTGATGACAGGGAACAATGAAAATTATATTGCATCCATAAAAACAAAAAAACAAAAAACAAAAAATTGAAGAAAGGATTTGTGATGATGGATTTGGGAAATCTTCATTACTATTTGAGCATTGAAGTGACCCAACATCCGAAATATATATTCCTCTCTCAAAAGTACATTGGAGAATTTTTTAACAATTTTGGCATGGTTGAATGCAATCCTTTGTCCACTCCAATGGAACAAAATTTAAAGCTCACATCTAAGGAAGGAAATGAATTTGAGGATGCAACTAAGTATAGACAGCTTGTGGGAAGTATTATCTACCTCACAACTACCAGACCAGATATTTCATTTGTTGATGGAACCCTTTCCAGGTTTATGCAAAAGACTTGTGAGGGACATTGGTTTGCTACAAAAAGAGTTCTCAAGTACTTCAAAAAAACTCAAGACTTTGGACTCAAATATACACAGGTGGATGACTTCAACTTGATTGGATATTATGATTCAAACTTTGATGGTGTTAAAATTGGCAACTAGGGCGGAAATCCATGTGAGTCATCTTATTTATGGCAGCTGATATTTTTCTTGGATCCCTCTCATCGAGAGGTGTAGGATTGATCTAAAGATCATCCGATTCCGATAAGTATTCATAGAGTTATGAATTTATTTGTGTTAATACACAATTCGTCAAGATCGGCCAGCAACCAAATAAACCCCACATGTGCTCAACATTTTAGTATAAAAGGAGATGATTTGAGTCATTTTCACACACACTTGTTAAAATTGGCAACTAGGGCCAAACTCCATGTGGGTCATCTTATTAATGGAAGCTGATATGTTTCTTGGATCCCTCTCATTGAGAGGTGTAGGATTGATCTAAAGATCATCCGATTCTGATAAGTATTCATGGAGATATGAATTTATTTGTGTTATGGGACAATTCGTCAAGGTCGGCCAGCAACCAAATAAACCCCACTTGTGCTCAACGTTTTAGTATAAATAGAGGTGGCCTTCAAGTCATTTTCAACACACTTGGGATCTGTTCCTCTCTACTTGTCTTTGGGTTTTAGTAGGAGGAGAGATCCTAAGGGATAATGCTGCCCTAATCTAGAGGGCAGAATTGCCGGAACTGCAGGGAACTACCGAGAACTGCCAGGAATAGCCAGAATAGCCAAAACTGCTAGAACAACGAGAACTATCAGAACAGCCGGAACTGCTGGAATTGTCGAGAACTACTGGGAACTACGGAACTGCCAGGAACTACCGTGAACAACCGGGAACAACCGAAACTACCGGGAACTGCCCGAACTTCAGGGAATAGCCAGAAACTGCCAGGAACTGTCGGAACTGCTAGGAACTGCAGGAACTGTTGGGAACAACCGGAACTGTCGGGAACAGCCGAAACAACTAGAACAACCGAGACAGCTAAAACAGCCAGAACAGCCAGGAACTGCTGGGAATTGTTGGGAACTGCGGGAATTGTTGGAACTACCAGAACTACCGGAACTGCCGAAACTGTCGGAACTGCAGGGATCTATCGGGAACTGCCGGAACTACGGGGAATTGTCGGAACTACTGGAACAGCCGGAACAACCAAAACAACCGAAACAGCACAGAACTGTTGGGATTTGTCGGGAACTGTCGGAACTACCGAAACTGTCAGAACTGTCGGGAACTGCCACAACAGCCGGAACTGCCAGGAAATGCCAGAACTGTCGGGAACTGCTAGGCGCTGCAGGAACTGTCGGAACTGTCAGGAACAATAGGAACTATCGGAACAGCAAGAACAGCCGGAACTGCTAGGAATTGCGGGGAACTGTCGGAACTGCTGAAAACCGGGAACAGTCGGGAACTGCTAGGAACAGCCGGGAACTACTGGGAACTGTCGGGAACTGCCGGAAATGCCGGGAACTGTCGGAACTACTGGAATTGCCGTGAACTGCCAGGAATAGCGAGAACTGTCGGGAACTACCAGAACTGCCAGGAATAGCCGAAACTATCGGAACTGTCAAGAACTATCGGAGCATCTATCTCCGAAGGAGAGAAGCATGCAAGAAACAGCTAACTAACATTGGGACAATTGTATGGTACTTAGCAACAAATACACCAAGCATGCAATGTTACAGCTAGCATGCAACAGCAAGCATGCTAGGGACAACAAGCAAGCAAGGTGCAACCAGAGCATATGTCAGTACGGCAACATGGTGTCGCAATGGCACATAATGTAGTACAATGATGGGTACAAACATAATTAATGAAGCGTGATGAGATGCAGCATAGTGATGATGGGTGCAGCATGGTGCAACGCAGTGAGGTGCAGCATGATGACGAAATGCAGCACAACGATAGGTGAAGGAGTCACCTTGGAGAATCAGTTGAAGTAGCATGTCTTCAACTAATCTCATGTATCATCTTCTTAGAGATGATCTATGCTCTTATCTAGATAAGTCAAAGTGTTGACTTCTGTTCTAAATGTATTATCTCTCTCTCTCTGCTGAACTGTTGAAGAACATATAAGAAGAATTGATTAAGGGTTTCCCCACATTGGGGTTTGTCCCTAGCTAGTGCCACATCTTGTGTCCTCTTGTCTTGGCTTATCTTCTGCAATTTATGTTTATGTTCTATCTGCAGTTTACTTTAATGCTGATGTGATTGCTAATCTGGAAAAGATATTTGAGCTAACTGTGAAAATTGAAATAAATTGCTCTAAGCATATAACATACCTAAAATTAACAAATAGAGATAAGAAAAATGGAGTATCTACTTCAGGTTATGTTCAGAGTCTTGGATCAAGAGTTGTCTCCTGGAGGTCACGCAAATAGTTAGTTCCAACAGATTCCACGATAGAGGCAGAATATGTGGCAGTTACGGAAGCAACCAAGGAGATTGTGTTGCTTAGGAAAATTACCAAAGATTTGTAAGAGAGACAAATGAACTCTGATCCTCTTCCGATTATCGATGTTTTTGCTGAAATTAAATTGGCCAAGAATCCAAAATTCCATGATCGAACCAAACATATTAATACAAAGTATCATTTCATTCAACATCATGTAGAGGCCAAGACTATTCACCTATGACATTGTTCCACAAATGAGAAAATTGCAGACATCTTCACCAAAGCGCTTGGAAGAGAAAATTTTGAGAGATTCAGAATGATGATTGGACTCACAAACACCCCTTCAGATTAAGGGGGGAATGTTAGACACCTAATCCTCTGGGATTGGGCAAAATTATATAAATATCTAAATAGAGAAATTCCATAAGTTAGAATAGGAAAAGACCTTGGAATTTGAATCCCAAAGGTCACCATTCTAATTGTATACAATGGAGTTCATCATAATAGAATGTAACATATTCGGTAGTTACCATCCTGGCCTGACAATACCAATCTCAATCCCAAAATAAATGACAACAGATTTTGCACAATCAAATCAGCTCATCATTAAATTATTTTGAACCTAATTGGGCTCTCATCTTCAAATAATGGCTCAACTGAGGAAATATGTGTACAACACTAGATCTGATCCAACTGATCAACCCCTCGGCTGATCTAGATCTCCTTGCTGCCCCCTTCCTCGGACCCAGCACACTAGATTATCACACTCCTCACTAAGATGCCTCTCAATCTTGTGTTGTTGTATGCTTCCTTCTCCCTCTCCTTACCTTTGCTTTTATAACTTTACATTGAGCTAAATCCCTAATCCTAATACCCAAAGTTATTGATTGCAGAGATTAGGTCTCACCTCACTTGCAATCAAGGGCTGAGATTAAAACATAATCACTAAAATAAATAATTTACTTTTCCTAAGTTTACTTTGGCTAAGTAAAGCCAACAAAAGCATTATGTGCTTTCCTAAGTCTAATTTAGGCTAAGTTACAAATGAAACTTGCTCACACTAAAGCAAGTGTCTAAGGATATCTTGGGCGAATTTTGCATGCCTAAACACTTAATTCTGTGCAAAAGTAACTTTCCGAGCTACAAATATCAACATATTGTTTATCATTCATACACAATGCATTGCATATTTGAAAGCCTATATTCTTGTGTATTGAGTTTTCTTATGCATATTGTGTGTAATTTCTTTTCAATCCTCATGTCTCACTTCTACTTTGAAGAAATAACATATGATGTTTCCAAAAGAATGACAAAATGGATCAAAATTTTTGAAAACATAAAAATGAAAGAAACAAACATGATATGATCAGAGTTTCCGAAATCTTCAAGAGAATTTGGTAACTTATTTGTACCAGGTAGCCCATGTCACTGAGCGTATAATTAAGATTTAATATCTTAACCAGAGAAAAAGAAAAAAAATAGAATGGGTAATGTTTATAAGCATTAAGCACTCACCTTATGACCCCAGATAAGAGGATTCAGAGCATTTGGAGTTTTTTCAATTACAAGTTTATTGTCTTTTACTGCAATGACAGAAACGAGGTAATTTTATGAGAAATGTCATCCTCAATGCAGTAATGATGACTAAAAAATGTATCCCTGCATGTCAAAAGTACAAAACTTCTATCTATTTCCAGCAAGAGAGATGAAAGAACCTAATAAAATATGAAAACGTTACTCCATGAAACTTGGACACTCTTGACACTGTACTTACAAACAAGCCAGGCCCAACCAGAGCCAAATTGTGTTGCTGATGCTTGCTTGAATTCCTTTAGAAATTCATCATAAGCACCAAAGTCCCTTTTTATAAGTTCAAGGATCTCTCCTTTAGGCTCTTTCCCACCCCCGGGTTTCATACATTCCCAAAAGAACTCATGATTCCAGGCCTGCAAATGCCCAAGATGAAAATATATGAGTATATTATGATACATAAGAAGAGGACACAGAAATCAAGATAGAAAATTGTAAACCCTATAGAATAAGTTTAGGGCTTCTGCATTAAAATTGAAAAACTACACCAAGAGCATAAGGAAATTTTAGCAGCAAATCACAACATTAAATCATCAACATTTAACAATTAACAACACAAAATCCCAAACCAAGTATTTCAGGAGACTCCTATAATTGAAGTGAAGGGAACATGATATGCACTAGGTAGAGATTTATGCATATATATTGTAACTACTACAGAAATCAAAACCCCGTCAATTTCGACCGAGTATCTTCATATCTCTATTTAGTCATTTATTGAGCATTTTGAAAACACTCTCAATTCAAGAAGGAGAAAATGTTAAACCCCACCATGGTAACATTAGACTCAGACTCAAAGTTCTATGCTGTATCAATCTTATTTTTCCGAAGAATGTGGCATCAATCTTATGTGTGAATACCCAAATAATAAGACTTCAAAAAGATACTTTTGATTTTCTTATCTCACATGTTGAATTTGCTACTATTTTTTTCTTAAGCAATAATGTCAGTCAAATTAAGAAATGTCATTGAGTTCATCAAAACAACCTACATAGTAGAGAATGAGTTGCCAAGACTCATTTATTCCTGGTTTTGTACTTGGCCTTTTTTCGTAGCTTCACTAATTAGACAGATCAGAATTATAATATTGTTATTTACAATGAAAGTCATGAAAAATCTGATGGATGAGGGTTAATATTTAGCACATCAATGTTTATCCAATTCTGGGTTTACATTTTTCTTGTTAACTGAACAGTATAATATAAATAAGCATAGGAATGTGTGGCATCTAGTAGTTGCTACCTCCACTTTCTGAAGTTGGACTGATTCACTGAATAAAGTAGTCAGAGGAGCTCCTGTGACAAACTGCATTAAAAATAATGAGGTAGCGTATCTAGAATTCCCCTACAAACCCTAATCCAATAAACAAAGCTGAAAATAGAAATGCCACAAAATTAATTCAAGAGAGTGCAAAACATGTAGAGTGAATTGATGTAATTTCCCTTAGGCAAACAATGATTAAACTTCTAAACACATATGAAAATGATGGTTCTATAAATGAGGAATGAGGTGTATTTATAGTATATATGAATCCTAGTAGGGTTAAGGCACCAGCTCAAATGGGAACGCTAGGCCAAACTTACCCTAAATTACAATAAAGTATAATAAAGCATAATAATGGCGTAACTGCCCACCACAACCTACAGGTCAGCTCATTAAGAACCGCAACCACCCAGAAAGTGGGCTAACATGTAGACAGAAGAGAAGATTAGCTGTAATATCTTGATTCTCAACAAAGCCCATTATGCTGAAAAAGAGGCCAAATAGACGACATTACACGCATAGATTATCACAGAAGATTACTATATCGCACCCCCCATAATATTGAGCTGGGGTCATTAAAAGCCATACCACTGATGAAGAAAGCCTTCATGATAAAAGGTGGGATTGATCATGCTAAAACCACTCTTTGACAATGCACTCATATTTGTCAAGTAGAGAATGGCCTGCTGAAATAAGAGCCCATGATGAGGATAACTATAATTGATAATAAGGTCAAGTAGAAAGTTAATAACATCAATAAGAGTGGCAATAGCCCAATTGGCAAAGATGGAAACAATGAATTCTTAGGATTATAATTTATCACTATCATCGTCATCGTCATCGTCATCCAATGGCAGCAACTCCAAGTAGAATTTCTTATCATTGAACTAGATATCACTAAACTGCACATTTGGATAGGACCTATTACCAATCCAATTAGCAGGGTTGCAAAGGTCCATGCGACCTGCTAGGAAGGGCATGTTACCCAGCAAAAGTGGGTAACCCCATAAGAGAAAAAAAATTCTCCTACTTTGGACAGTGACCTAGCCAACAACCCTACATTGTTCAATATATGATGATATGCCACGTTCCTCTGCCATTTGCACCGATCAAACACATCTCACCATTCAACATTATGTGAAAATTCCGAAAACCTGAACCCTATTGTAGCAACTAATATTATTTCTCCTAATTGTTAATTAATTAACAATTTATCTGCTACAGCAAGTATTGAAATAAATACACTGCAACCCTCACAAATAAAATACTGTGGAAAAATAATGCGTTGCAAACTAAGAAATACTAGCGCACACACATAAAATTTGAGACAATTATTTTTGGACAAATGTCCCTGGAAAAACCCAACTTGGGAAAACCAGTGCAACAGTGAGGGTTTTTAATATTATGCAGCAGTGAATCTCTGAATACAATCTGGATGCCTGAAACTGGCAATCCACAGCAAGAAATTCTAGGCAAAATTATTGAAGGGAATTTACCCTTCCTCCACCACCAATCCCAACACAACCTGCTTTAGAAAACTCGGCCCTTTGACCCTCAGCATTAGCCTCTACGCTGCCTTGTGCAATTTGCTTGACGTCAAGCCTCCAACCAGTCTCTGATGAAGCCGTTCTGCCTCCAGCTATTGAGGAAATCGTCTCTTCGGCCTCTTAGAACCTTTGCCCGTCCTCTAGAACTGAGAACGATTTTCTCTCTAGCTAATCGAACTACCCTCTTTGAAGCTACTATGCAATGCGCTGCACTACCTCACTGGGATAACTCGGCCCTCTCGTCGCTGCCTCTCCGGATCTGGAAAAATTCCTCCAGATCACTGTCACTGCCCTTCCTCACTCACTGCTTCGATCTCTGGCTCTCTTTAGAAACTGACTATTGCTACTATGGAAATCGATCTACCAAGAAATCGAACTGCTCAAGTGTGCTCTCCATCACCACATCGACCTCCTCTTATAATCCTTCGTTGGAGCACCAATGACCAAGATTAAAACATAATCGATGGCTAGGATCATCTCTGGATCGATCTGTGTGAGTTTCTAGATAATTCTCACATTGACATAATTAATACTTATTAATTAACCATATTCCCTAAGTTTAGACTTAGGAAATATTTAAAAACTGGTTAATAATCTAATTAAGTCATTTCTAGGTGGAATTTTTACAAACGATTTCAAGGTTTTGGAGATCTCATGAATTCTAGCTTCTCCACCAAATTTCGTGGCTAGAACACATCTGATGCTACAAAAACTAACACTCCCTCTTAGCGAGGAATGCGTTCTAGTGCCACACTCCCTGCAATAGCACTCTGCCTCTGCATCATCTCCCATCACGCTGCTGATGTCTGGCCAAACTGCCTATTACCACTCAAACTAGCAGGGGACCTAAAAGGGGTTCCTAAGAGAGCAACAGCTAGGTGAAGGCTTAGCCCACTGTCACCACAGATAAGTTGCCTTGCTCTTTACGAACTTTCACCGATGGAAGGAGTCCCCGTAGTGTAGGGCTCACCTGTAAAGTATATGTCAATGGATAAGTGGAAAGTGACCCTGGAAACCCTTTCCCAAGGATGGAGTGAAGAATGGAGCTTGTTTGCTCTTTAAACAACGAACTTGGTCCTCCAGGGGTAAGGGGTAAGATTTGGAGGGTTGAGGGAGAAGGAATAAGCTTATAGACAAGGTTCTCAATCCCTATAATCCTTGGGAAACTTGGATTCCCAAATCGTCCTTGACAAATAATTTTTATTGAGAAGTGGGACCGCACGGGGCCAAGAAGACCCAATGCAAGTTCGGCGATAGAATGTAGCAACCAATGATGTTCCTATCCTAGACAAGGTGAAAGAAAAGGACCAAACAAGAACATTTACTTCAAAAGGTTGAATTGATCCTATTGAGGTCTAACCTTGGGGATGCCTAAGCAAAATTCAATCCTAGAGCTAGGGCATGGGATTCCTACAGATCCCACAGCCTCAAATTTGGAGAAGAGGGAGGGGACCCACCAGCGCAGTAGCCTGTAGGAGATTGAAATTTTTTCTTTGGGTCAATTCCCAGGAATTTGATGCTCTAGGTGACCTAATGGGGCTAGACCTAGGGAAAAGGGGAAAAGGGTACAAATAGGGTTAAAATGATCACCCTTTTTGAGGGGTCAATGCCTAATTCACTTAGGGATATGGAGTCAAGGATGATGATGAGTAAGAACTTGGTTTCTTGATCAAGGAGGCTCGGAAGGTTAGCTACATCCAATGTTGAGAGAAGGAAAAGAAAAGTGACCTTCAAGCATTTATACTTCAAAGCAAATGATGCAAGTTTATTGACACAAACAATCTCTAGGACATTTCATTCATATAACATTGGCCCATAGTACCCATACATTAAATTATGTTGATTTGGGGTAGCATCGGATGTGCTCTAGCCATGTAAATTGGTGGAGAGGCTAAAGTACATGAGATCTCCAAGACTCAGGAATGGTTTGCACAGATTGTACCTGATTCGGGAGATATTAAAATAATTAATATTTTTTATGGAGTTCCTAAGTTTAAACTTAGGAAAAATAAAATATTAATGGGTATTAATATAAAATCGGGTTAGATGGTTCCAAAAGTCATGGATCAAGCCAATCTAATCTTAGCCATTGATTAGAGATTTAATCTCAGTCGTTTAAGGACCAACGAGAAAAGTAGAAGAAGAGGCTTGAGGGTCAGTCGACACCAGAGTGATCAGTGATTCATTTTGCTAGAGTAGGGTTGCTAAGCAAAATTGAATCAGTGATCAGCAGCGAGGGGCAGTGAGTATGAGGCAGGGAGGCAAAAACAATGCTGGGAGACCAGCGCAGAAGCAAAGAGAGCGAGAGCAACAACCATTCCAAGCTACACAGAGCCCAGCAGAGACAGCGCAGATGTAGAGGGAATGCGTCATCCACGCAGAGGCTACTGGAGTGACGCGGAGGGTCCCAAAGGCTACGTAGTGCCTCAGAGGGCTAACACAGAGGGTCCTGGGGCTGACGCAGGTCAGCAGGAGGCTGACGCAGAGGCCAGAAGGGCTAACACTGAGCTTTAGTTGTGCCGAATAGGGTTTCATGGAACAGGTTTTCTGAATACCTATTTCCGAATATAGAAGTATTTTTTCCGTGTATTTTTCTTTGTCGGTGAGCTGGTTACGCACCCTATTGTACTCAGAAAGACTGCATAATAATATAACCCTCAAAATATCTGCACTAGTTTTCCCGCATTAGGTTTTTCCAACGACATTTGTCCAAAAATAATGGTGCCACTTGTGTGCTTGTTTTCTTTCAGTTGTTGATCTGTAAACGTTGTGACTGTATTGTGTTTATTTCGATATTTAAATGTATTAAATAACTTGTTCGATTTTAAACAAGAAAAAGAAATAAACCAGCAGAATACAAATTAATTTTCTAAAGAATAGACTTAGAAAATTCAACATGCTATCAGAGCGTGGTTGCAGATCACAGGAACGTTGGAGGCATCAGCTGAGCAGAGCATTTGCAGCAAATTCAGCTGTCCCGAATGACAGACCTGATCCTTGCAGAAAGCAACAGAGGAAGGAGTGACGCAGAGGGACTGCGTCATCAGTTTGGACCAAAGAGAGGCCAGCACAGAGGCTAAGGAAGGCAGAATCAAGCTCATGCAAAGCCACGCAGAGGCCAAGAGGGCTGACAAAATTGGCTGAGGGAGATGGTTTGCTAGTGTCGGGATTGCGCATAGCCAAGAGGCTCAATCCTTCAGTTGTTGGGGCATAGGGGTTGTGGACAATTTGCAGAGAGAAGCTGGTGGGGTACTGTGAAAATCCGTATCAGTGTTGCAGTTGCATAGATGATCAAAGAGGGGCAACTTGACATTGGCAGAAGGATTTCCAAGATGGAAATTGGGACTTAGAGGGAGTCTAGAAGAGAACTTCTAGATGGGAAGTAGAGAGACTCAGCAGGATTCGAACCAAGAACTTCCAGACGGGAAGTAGAGAGACTCAGCAGGAGTCGAACTGAGAACTTCCAGGAGGGAAGTAGAGAGACTCAGAGGAGTCGACAAAAGAGCAACGAGATGGCCGTGAATGGGCTGAGAGATCAGGACAGGCTAGACAGAACGTCCAACTTTGTGGTCTAGAAGGCCAAGATCTTGTCCATTCTAGACAAATATCACATCAAGGCCTTCGCCTTGAAAGTAGTAGCGATCCTAGTTGACCCAGCTGAAAATGAGAAGTACGAGGAGGCAATGGCCAAGGCGAAGTGCATCATCCTTGATGGGGTCAAGGATCATGTGGTCCAACATATTGTCGAGAAGGAAATGGCAAATGAGATGTGGGAAGCCCTGAAGAAATTGTACTAGCATACTTCCGTGCAGAGGAAGATGTTACTTGAGAATCAGTTGCGGTCATACCAGATGCAGAAGGGGGAGCAGATAGATCACTTCCTCGATCAGTTGAAGGAGGTCTGGGACCAGCTAAATTCCATCGGGGCCACGTCGAATGAGGAGATGTTGATGAGGACTGCACTTAACACAGTCTTCGAGGAGTGGGAGACATTTGTCGAGAGTATATTGGGCAGGGCGAGTCTTCCAGATTGGGAAGAACTGTGGGTGGCTCTTCATCAAGAGGAGATCAAGTGTTAATTTTTGGTATGTTCTAAGATTAGAGCAATTTATTTCAATTTTCACAATTAGCTCAATATCTTTTCCAGCTTAGCAATCACATCAGCATTAAAGTAAATTGCAGATAGAACATAAACATAGATCGCAGAAGACAAACCAAGACAAGAGGACACAAGATGTGGCGCTAGCCGGGGACAAACCCCAATGTGGGGAAACCTTTTGATCAATTCTTCTTATATGTTCTTCAATAGTTCCGCAGAGAGAGAGAGATAGTACATTTACAACAGAAGTCAACACTTTCACTTATCTAAATAAGAGCATAGATCATCTCTAAGTAGATGATACATGAGGTAGTTGAACTCAGTTGAAGACATGCTACTTCAACTGATTCTCCCAGGTTACTCCATCACCATGCTGCACCTATCATTGTGTTGCTCCTCATCATCATGCGGCACCTCAATGTGTTGCACCATGTCGCTCCACCTCACTGTGCTGCATCTCATCATGCTTCATCAATCATGACTGTACCCATCGTTGTACTGCATCATGTGCCATTGATGCACCATGTTTGCCATACTGTCCCATGTGCTTGCTGCACCATGCTTGCCACCCTGTTGTTTCATTGTTAGCATGCCTTTGTTGCTGACCCATTGTTACATTGTTGTACCATGCCATCATTGTAACATTGCTGCTATCATGCTGTCATTGTAACATTGTTGCTATCATGCCATCATTGCTATCATGTTGCCCATGCATCTTGTTGCACTATCATGCATTCAAACTTCATGGGTCACCTTGCTGTCACATTCCTAGCACTGTTGTCCCACTGTTAGTGACTACTGCTCCTATGATTGTTTGTTGTCCCATTTGTGTTTGCAGCACCATGTGAAATTGTTGTCCCATCTTCCTTTGCTGCACCATGTGACCTTGTTGTCCCATTTTCCTTTGCAGCACCATGTGCCCTTGCTGTCCCATCTTCCTTTGCAACACCATGTGACCTTGTTGTCCCATCTTCCTTTCTTGCCAACACACCATACAAACGTTGATGTTTGTCACTTCATTACTGTTGTAATTTCTAGGACTGGTTAGGGCACACAACAGTCCCTAACCATCCTCAAATCTGGCCTAGAATTTCCCTTATGAAATGCGGTCTACCCTAGTGTGAACAGACCTCATTTAGATGATTGCGTCTAGGGTATTCTAGGACTGCGGCTAGGGCTTCCTTAGGGTTGCAGCTAGGGCTTCCTTAGGACCGCGTCTAGGGCTTCTTTAGGACTACAGCTAGGGCAGATTGTTAAGCCTCCTTTCCTCCTGCGTCTTAGGGCTACTTCCTCCTAGATTGCTCTCACACTAAAACCCAAAACAAGTGGAGAGAATCAAGAGAGAAGTGTGTGTGAAATGACTCTCAAGTAATATCCTTTCATACTAAAACATTGAGCACATGTGGGTGTTATTTAGTTGTTGGCCAACCTTGACAAACTGTCTTATAACACAAATAAATTCATAACTCCATGAATACTTATTGGAATCGGATGATCTTTAGATCAATCCTAAACCTCTTGATGAGAGCGATTCAAGAAAAATATTACGGCCATTAATAAGATGACCCACATGGAGTTTGGCCCTAGTTGCCAATTTTAACACTCCCTCTCAACTAGGGATAACTCCGTCCGTTGATCCATCTGCCAAACTATACTATCTCTGCCATCAGTGCCCTACACTTCTTTGCTCTGTTGAACCATGAAGAAGAAGAATTGATCAAGAATGTCTCATACCATTCTCAACTGTTGAAGTTTCTAATTTTCCTTAGTTTAGAAACCCTTCATGCACTTTTTCTTATTTATTCATACCTACTTGTTATTTTTCTTTAACAAGTTATTTACAAAGTAAATACTGAAAATAAACACCAATGCATGCTCAACATATTACAGATCAGCAACTAAAAGAAACAAGAACAAACACACCACATGACACCATTATTTTTGGACAAATGTCCCCAGAAAAACCCAATGCAGGAAAACCTGTGCAGTTATCTGAGGGTTTTCTTATTAAGCAATATCACAGTATAATCTGGGTGCCGAAACTGGCCTACCCAACAGAGAATTTCCTTAGCAGCTATACCTCAGTTTGAGAGAAATCTCTTGGCTGAAACCCCAGAACACCCTTCTGGCAGCTCCTCAGCACAAAACTGCTCTGCAACCCCAGCGTCTGCCCCAGATCAATGAAGGTCACCCTAGCCTAGGGAGTATGATAGATACAACAATGCGTCCATCAATAGTACTACTATGGTCCTTAAGCTCATTTCCCTAGTACCTACTCATTGGCCAAATGAGAGGTACTTCCCATAAGTCCCAAACTGCATGGGTAGGATGCCTCAACAAGAGAACCACTCATCCTGTCCATAAGTCGCCACGGGGTATCACAAGGGAAGGTTGAACCATTCACCCTGTACACAGTGCACCATTAGGGGAGGGTGAGTCACCCTATGGTCGCTTATTGCTCCAAGAAGTACCCCAAGCCCCCCGGAGCTCCCAGAGCTCAATGCATACATCATGCAGGACCCTCATAAGAGGGTCTCTCAATGACTCCAAGTCGTTCGGGAAAGTCACAAATTTGACCTTTCCCTGGAGCTTCGACAGAATGTCTGCGACCTATACATCAATCTCAATCCGATGGAGCCTTCTCGCTCATTGATGTACCATATCCCAAATAAGATAGTATCTGATGTCTATATGTTGGAGCAATCATAGAATACGGGATTCCCAATTGAATCCTCCCCTAGTTGACACAGAAGATCACGGTGGTATCCATCATGTGTACAAACAGCTCACTAAAGAGCTTCCACAACCAAGCAGCTTCGCACGAGATCATACTTGTAGCTATGTATTCGGTCTCAGCGGTGCTCAAAGCAACCGTCTTCTGCTTCCTGCTCATCCAGGATATCGAGCAGAACCCAAAGAGAATCAGCACCCAAAAGTGCTCTTACAATCATCCACACTGCCTGCCTAGTCAACGTTCGAATAATCATGCAGCTTCACATTTCCAGCAATGTATCTCAATCCACGAGAGATTGTACCCCGAAGATATCTTAGAAGATTATTGACATCAATCCAGTGAGGCTCAACCAAATATGAGGTCATCATGCTAACTACAAAACATATGTCCAAACGGAAGTTCACCAAGAACATCAACGTAAATGAGTTTATGAAACTCAGAGGCATTTCCTAAATTTGGTCCGACATTACTACCACATAACTTTTGAAAGTTAAGATCCTCGAGGTAGTCACGGGCTTGAAGTTTACCATTCCAATTCCGAAATCCAACTCCCTCTTACTTTTGTAACTGAGAGGGTTTGCATCTATCAAAAAGACGTCATCCTCAGAAGGTGTCGGTATGAGACGTTTATCATCCACAACTTTCAAGCAATGGTTTGGATCGGCTTCACTCCTAGTGAATCTCAGCTTCATAAGACAACTATCAACCCTCTCATACTAAGCCCGGGAATTTTGCTTCAAGCTATAGAGGGATTTTTTCCACCTGCATACATGAGATTTCCAATAATGAATCTCAATCCCCTCGGGTTGTTCCAAACCTATGGACTTGCTACATGAGGGGAATGGTCCCCATGTAAGATTTTCCTTCGGTACATCTCAAACATGTACCTTCATGCTCTTGTTGAATTCAGGCATCCCTATCACCATCTAACTCACATTGGGTAAGGCCCCGTAAGTAGATCTCCGGTGCTATAGATGAGATGTGTCAACTGACATGGTCCCCAATGGACCACCCTGTAACTTCATACCAACTGCCAACCCTGAACTCTAAAGCATCTTTAAAAATTCCATTTTCAAACACGTACCTTTTCATCGATGAATGTCACCTTGTAACCTTTGACTTCCATTGCCGAAATGGACACTAGGTTCTTCTTGCGATCAGGTACATAAAAAGAGATCCTTGTAAATGAATCGAGTTACCCTCATTCAATTGAGGGGTAACATTCCCTACACGCTTTCTGAGATAGGTGTCATTGACTCCCCAATTGTTTCCATCTCTACCAAATTAGAGAGAGCACCCTTCTATCCGATGAAGTGCCTTGAAGCACTACAATCAGTAAGCCAGATTCCCAAAGAGTCTGAAGGAGAGGGCCAATACAAGATAATGCTTCTTATCTTATTAGAAACAACATTTGATTCTTCATACCTAGTGTTCCTTGCTTTTTTTGAAGAGTCGGCTATTTCTTTGATGACCTGCATTGCCTTTCATTCCTCCGATCATTGAAGATGTCCCTTGAATTAGATCGGAATTCACACATGAAGCATTAGATCGGAATCCACACAAATTTGCTTAAGTGCTTAATAAACTTAACAAAAAGTATTATAACCTTCACATAAATACTTAACATGCATTGTGTTCTATTAATAAGACTTATCCAGTAGATTCGCGCATCAATACATCATTATTTCATAAAGGCATTATCTCATCACAACACATATTGCAACATAAATAGCAGAAGGAAACAGATAAAACATATTAATTTCTCCAACAGTCTTCTTTATTGATCTTCAGTACAATGTTACAGACTCAAAACTTCCCTGCGCACTCAGCTGCAGACACTACTCTAGGCCTCTGCGCACTCAGCTACATAGCCTTTTCCTCCTCTAAGACTTACTTCTCTGCGCTAACTCCTTAGGACTCCATTTGTCATACCTATAGACAAACAACATAGAGCTGCCTTACACTCTATAAGACACACCTACTTATACAATCCCATGGTCCACGTACGAAGGGTAGATCTCCCAACTGACTCAATCTTTTACATAAACGAGGGTAAAAACCCTTTTTAACTCCTATCTATGTACGTACTCTGCATCCACAATTCACGAAGATTTTACATCTTTTTGACAAAATTTACATCAAAACTTGGGTTTTTAACCCAAAACTGACCTAGGGTACCCCATCCCAACAGGCCCCCAACACAAAGGTCGTGACTCGCCCTCGAGTCACTCGGCTGGCGCGGTGATCTTACTGCGAAGATCCCCCAGCTTCATCTACACAACTGCTACTTCAGCAGCGCTCTGTGTAGCTGCCTGCTTCACTTGTTCAACGAGCTGCTCCATAGTTGGTCCTTTGCTAGCCAGCTTGATCTTCTACTGTGTGCACTGCAAGTTCATCAACTTCTCCTGAATGTTGGTTGAGACTTGGTAGGCTTCTTCCAACCAAGGACCCAACCTTGCCTTAAGCACTGCCTCCTTTTTTTTAGCTGCTTCCACCTATGCAAGGAGATGCTTCCCCTCTTGTAACTTAGCAAGGCGCTGTGCTGTAGCAATTGAGCACATTGTTGCCCTAACCTCGTCATATTGCTTTGGAGCTCGCGGATCTCTGTACTCAATATCTGCAAGTTGGGGTCTTCTTGTAGGGTCGTCACCAACTCCATCCCCTGTTCAAACAAGGTTGTGCACTCAACGATGTGATGGAATAGCCATGCGGCTTCTTGATAAGCTCAAACTTCTTTTTTCATCTTCTCTTCCAAGTCTCTCTCCCCTGTCTTTCCACCAAACTCCTTGGCCGGATTCAAACCCTCATGTGGCAGGTGTGTGATCCTATAGATGAGCATATTCGTGATGGGTATAGGCGCACCAAGCCATAAGCACCCATCGTGCACTAAAGTAGTTGTCGCACACTGGTGGTGTTAATATTAGTGCGGTGGTAGTGGGGCACCCACAGCAGGTTCAACAACCTGGACTATTCCACTCCACGGATCCATTCAACTATCTCCAACTCAGTCGCACCTAAGCCTTGATAATACGCGCGCCTCATGTAATTTTCTATCACGAGGTGAGGGAACTGCTCATGGTCAGCCAGGTCCCAATCCTCCATTTTTAACAGGGGAACCCGCGCAAGGCGCGGTCCTTCAAAAGTTATCTTCTCTGGCAATAGAGGCGTGTGAATGAGGAACTTGTCCGAGTCTAGGTCCTTGGGGACCTTCACTTCCCTTTTCGCGAAGCGATATATTCAAGCAATATGGTGATGGGCTCCGCTGCCTCAACGTCTATATCCTTCATGCCCTGTTTAGCTTCTAAATCCACAACCTTCTCAGGTTGCTTGTCCTTTTCTGCTTCTGAGCGGCCGCATGTTTCCTAGGCAACTCGTGCACTAGCACCGGCCTCTTCTGCTTGTCTTTCTTCGTCTTCTGGGTTTCTCACACAGGTGTAGGCTTCGACCTAGGCGACCTTGGCATGGTAGGTACAGAAGCTGGAGCTTCCATGCTCACCACCTCTAGAGCAACTCCTTCGGATGCAATGTCTCCCCCAGTGCTCATGGTTTCAGCAGGGCTCGGACCCAACATGGTTTCCAGGATAAATTTATGATTTAACTCAGGCAAATTGGCAAACACAGGGCTTGCGACCAAATCCTCAAAAAACAAGCGGCTCATAAGCAAAAGACAACTCGACTCAAAAACTATGTGTGCAAAGTGTTCGTTGTTGGACCAACACGCGTAATTTATAGGGGATTTTGAATTCAAATCTGACCGTTCCCCGCAAAATTCAATCATTAATGTTGTTTTGGCGGCAGATCTTCAAATATTTTAGCCTTAAATGTCAACCGCCCACTCCTCTTAACCGTCTCCTGGTTGTCAAATCATGAACAATGACTCTGTCACTTTCTCGCTGTGCTGCGCAGTATTTTCTTTCATAGCACAGCTCCCCTCGCACAGCTTCTGACTTGGTAACGTCACCCTTTTGCACGCAGTCTTCTTACAGAGTAGTCCTTTAATCCGGGCAGTGTAGTTTATAGTCCCACGCTCTCTTGCAGCTGCCCGGAGCGCTAAGACTGTCCTGTCGTCATATAGTCATTGAGTCGGATCTCCTGTATATAGCTTCAATTGGCTTCCATTCACCTGTCCCGGAAAAGGTTCTCCATTCAGCTGCGCCCGCTGAACTGCGCCCCCATCTATAATTTTTTTGATGACATATGGCCCCTGCCAGTGCATTTGAAACTTGCCTAGAAACTTAGCGAACTTACTATCATATAATAAAACCAAGTCATTTACCTTAAATGTGCGCAGTTCAAATGGATCTATCGTGTCATGCTTTTTCACATTCCTTCTATATTTGTTGATGGAATCCAACTAAGAATCTATCTTCTTCGAGCTCCATTAGCTACGCAAGCCGCTCTTCCAAGGCTCTGCGATCCACCATCCCTGTGAAAGCTGCTACGCGTAGACTAGGCACGATATATTCCATAGGCATCACAGCATCTACGCCATAGACCAATCTAAAAGGTGTCTGACCTATTAGTTTTTTCCCAGTAGTCCTGTACGCCCATAACACTACAGGTACGTGTACTTCCCAATAATTCTGTCACGCGTTGCAAATCTTTGTCCGTGCGTTCTCCAAGATCTTATTAAAGGCCTCAACTGTCCCATTAGCATGCGGATGATACAGTGTGCTCTTCTGATGATAAACCTGGAACTCGTAGATCAGCGCACTGATTATCTCATTGAGGAAGTGTGTACCATGATCGCTCATCAACACTTTTGGGCAGCTGAATCTCGTTAACACGTACTCAAACAAGAACTTTGTTATTGTGGCCCTTGTACAATCCTTCACCGGTTGTGCTTCCGCCCATCTGGTTATGTACTTTGTCGCGATGATGATATAGCGTGCACCAGTTTTCTTGCCCGGGGGGCTAGATCGGTCCTACAAAGTCAATTGCCCATTTCTCAAATGGCTGCAATGACACTTGAGGGTTCAGTGACAGCTCATCCCTTCGCGATGGTCTGCCTATTCTCTGACATGCATAGCATGCCCTACAATATGCTTAGTATCCTTATGTAACGTAGAACACCACAAACCCGCGCGCAAAATCCTCCATGCTATCGCTTTTCCTGCATAATGCCCTCCCGCAACTCCTCCATGAGCTTCAACAAGGATGCTATTTTGTTCAAAATCGGGCACATACCATCGGAGTATCTCATCTGAACCCATCTTATATAAATGTCCTGCAATTACTAAGAAATAAGTCGCGCACACTACTAAATCTTTCTTTTGCTCACTGGTGTATCGTTCTGGAACCGTCCCTGTAGTCAGAAAGTAGATAATATTGGCAAAATGGTTATCCGCTATGCGCACCGCAAAGAGCTGCACGCCGGGCAACCCTCCCTCCAAATTAGTAGGATCCTCCCCTGTTTCAATTCACGACAAATGGTCAAGCCCTGCATTCAACCTTCCTGGCTTCACAATTACCTCAAAGTCATATTCTTGGAAAAGCAATAGCCATCTGCATATCTTTCCCCCCAACACAAGCTTATTGGCCAGGTATTTCAAGGCGGAATGATCTGTGTACATCTTGAAATGTCCGCCCAACAGATAGTGCCTAAACTTCTAAAGCGCATACGCCATAGCCAATCCTTCGCACTCTGTCGTTGAGTAATTCTTTTCAACCTTTGATAATTTTCTGCTCGCAAAGGCTATAGGGTGATCCATCTCTCCTTCATCGGCTTGTGTCAGCACTGCTCCCAGTACAATACAGGAGGCATCAAGTGCACATGGAATTCCTTCTTCCAATCCAAGAAGAGCAAGATCGACGCGATGACCATCCTTTCCTTTAATACATCTAGACTGTGATGACATTCTTCATACCAACAGAATGTAGCGTCCTTCTTCAATAGCTTTTCCATAGGCACGATAATCTGAGCATAAGCCTTGATGAATTTTCGATAATATCCAGTATGGCCCAATGTTACGCATAGCTGTTTAACACTCCTCGGAGCCTCCACATTGACTATTATCGCGATCTTTGCAGGGTCCACCATTAGTCCTTACTTTCACACCACATGACCTAGCAAAATCCCAAAGGGGACGAAGAATAAACACTTCCTTAGGTTCAGCGCGATTTGATATCTTCGGCACATATCCAACATTAAGCGTAGACTGGGTACATGGCGCTTTACCAACCCAAACACTGTCCAGTCATCAAAATACACCTCCAAGAACTTGTGAATAAATTCCTTGAACGCCGCGATGACTACGCGAGAGAATAGCGTCGGCGCATTCTTGAGTCCAAACAGAATCACAATATACTAGAAACAACCCCATTCCATCGCAAAGGTTGTTTTACTCTTGCCTTCTGGCACGAACTTAATTTGATGGTACCCAGAGAACCCATCAATGAATGAGTAGGCCTCCTGTCCTCCAACATTGTCCAGTACCTCATCTGTAAACGGTGTCGGGAAAGGGTCATGGACACAAGCATCATTAAGCTTTCTTAGATCTACGCAAATCCTTATTTTTCCCTTCTGTTTCTTTTCCTGAACCACCATTGGGCTCACCCAATCAGATTCCTCCATCGGTTCGATAATACCTACCTCAAGCATCTTGTGCAACTCCAAGTGGACCTTTTCCTTGTATTTGGGATTAGGCGATATGGCCTCTGCTTAATAGGCTTCACGTCCAACTTCAGGGTAATTTTCATCATGCCCAAGTAACCTATGATGCCTTTTAAGTCCGAAAATTTTGTAGGAAAAAGATCCTGGTACTCGCGGAGTAACTCAACAACTTTATCCACCATGGCATCATCCCAATAATCCCCGATCTTTGCAAATTTTGGTTCTGCTTCAATACCAATGTTCACTTGCCAAGTCTTCAACGGCGTGGTGATCTCTGGATTTTCTATCTGCGGACCTTCACCCTTGCGGTGGCCTTCTGCCTCTGGGATATTGATATTTCTTGGATCTTCATCCTCCCCCTCAATAGTCACATTATAGCATTCTAGCACATGGCGCAGCTAGGTGCTCCAATCTGGTTGAACAAACTCCAAAGGATCCTGCGGAATCCTGAAGATCATCGCCTTAACCTCTTGCAGAGCTTCATCAATGCTTTTGAACCCATCCTCAAAACTGAAGGTCATTGGGAACCCTTCCCTTAATATATCCCACTCTGCAGTGCCATGGCGAAGCTCTGTTTCCAGGTACTAATTCATGGGGATTATATCTAGAGTATGACAGAATACGTGCACCCACTCTGGCTGCAGTTCTGTTCCGTAGACTTTAGTCCACTTCGCCAAATGATCGCGCAGATCATTTCTCCCATCATATTTTTCAATTAATCGCACTTTAGGACGACCAAATCGCAACCTCATCATTCTCATGTACTCGCGTCATTCATCAAAGTTGTCCTTGTGTGTACCCCACCACCGTGCGGACATAGCGCGCAACGCCAAATCCAACGCTTCAAAGCGATGATCCTCAGGGACTTCTCTTTCAAAAGCATCCAAAAACTTATCTACATCAATTAAACCATCGTAATAGGGTAAATTTTTTACCTCCGATGACACACAACGCAGCGATTTAGTCATCATGTTACAGCGCAACATGGATACTTCATGCAGCCTATTCTGCCAATGCTCCAACTCCTCATCTGAATCCGAGGTACAAGAGCTTTCGCAATCCCATGTAATCCTTCCATCAGCTATCGGATTAATCCAGTCTTGGTCTCATGCTGTAATTTTGTAGATTTGATCCAAATCATCATCATGTTCTTCATAGTCGCGGACCAATTTAGTATAGTGCGGTCCTTCTGCAGGGTCCAATGGTATTACAAAGCAGAGCGATTTCCTTTTAAACGACATTGTCCGTTTTTTCAAGTTGATGACCCCATTCATATCAATAGCCCAATCAATTCCAAGGAACGTAGGGTATGGATTGTTGTCATCAACAATTTCTATCACTTCGGAATCAACCAGCGCACTCGCACCTTCTATATCTATGATGACTCCATGTAGTCGTCATATAGGGATAAGCTTCTGCTGGTTTGCCATCTTTAGTTGAATCAGAGACCATTGCAGTGTAGGTCTCCCCATTCTCTCCCATGTCTGTTTAGGCAAAACGTTCACATCAGATCCCAAATCCAAAATAATCTCGTCCATCTCATAGTCTCCTATCTCCGCAAGTGAGCCTCATTTCGCGCATTGTTCTTGCCTTATTTTACCAATCTTTCTAACTACATTGTGTCCATTAGGAGCATTTTCTTTGCTAGCACACTTGTTTATCAATTCCTGTAAGCCCTTCGCAGCGTTACTATCATGCAGAAGTTTCATACAAGTTTCCAAAAACGTGCTAAGTACAGAAGGATTAATCTTTGTGGGCGTGCTGGTTTCCAGTGGTTTGTCCCAACTTCCTGAGGTAGATGCCTCAACGAAGCTTTTCTTCGCCTCCATAAACATTTCCTTTGCGCATTCTAGATCGAAGCCGACTTCCTTTTCTGGGGCCTTGAAAACCCATCCATTATCTTCAGGATGTTTTCCCTTGTCGACCTCAGTCGTTACTCCGCTTCTCAACACTATATTCATATTTGGATCCTCCTCGCAGGGCTCAGCCTTCATCATCTGTAAGTTTTGAGTAGGGTGATGAGGCTGCACCCATAGTTGCGGGGGAGCGCCCCCCCCCATCGAACCCGCTCCCGAAGCGCGCTCCGGGCGGGAGCGACTCTGGAGCGGCTTGGGAGCGCGTTCCCTAAATCGCTCCCGGACGGGAGCGATTTTCGGGAGCGCGCTCCCCCTCAAAAAAATTTCACCCTGCCGATTTCAGGAGCGACCTAGGGAGCGGTCGCTCCCGGAGCGCTTTTTAAAGCCCAGGAGCGATCGGGGAGCGATCGCTCCCGAGCTTTAAAAAATCGCTCCGGGAGCGGGTCAGCAGAAAAAAATTCCGCGGACCCGAAAATAAACTTAAATTTAAAAAAAAAAATTGTTTTAAAAGCCCTTTGGGCATAAAATCATTTCATTATCAAAGTTAGGAGCTTGAAGAGCAAGAGCAAAGGAGCAAGGAGCAATTGCTGAAGAGCGAGGAGCGAAGAGCAAGGAGCGAGGAGCTGCGGAGCAAGCCTGCAGAGGTAAGTAACTTAATAATTTAACTAATCTAGCTAGTTTAATTTAGTTAGGTAGTAATTTAGGGAATTTAATTTAGTTTATTGAGTATTAAAAT